>JAUMTR010000003.1:2786784-2860989 GCA_032270685.1 Microctenopoma stevenorrisi
TGCATTTCGAATGTACAGCACTTTGTGTCAGCTGTGGTTGTTTTAAAGTGCTTTATAAATAAAGGTGATGATGATAATGATATTACTGTTTTTCTAACGTGTTGCAGGTGATTTATTAAAATCAGTTGCATTTGTGAAGGCAAGGTAAGGTCTTTTACGTGTATTCATAGAAGTTTGATTCTATTCATCTGGACTAAGTTTTTACCTGTATTAATATGTAAAAAAAATTTCATTTTCACTTTTCCCCTATCAGGATATTAGATTCACGTGGAATTAATCTCAAACAAAGCTGAATTCTACGCTTTTGGTGGGAACATCTGTACATCTTATCATTAAACAGATGTTTTATATTATGTTTTAATTAAAAGAAAAAAGGGCTACAATAAATCACAGTCCAGAAGAAAATTAGAAAGTTTTACGGCTTCGGCAGTAGAGATTATCAACTCGAGTTGTTCAGCGCATACTATAAAAATGCGCAAATGTGGCGCAGTGTTCGTCTCCCTGGTGACGAACCGGAAGAGGAAATACGGCGTCAGACAGCGAAGTGCAGAATGAATTATGTGAGAAACAAACAGTCCATGTAGCCGCACTAGCAGCTAAATTTGAAAAATTTGTCTAGATTTAGCACTTAAATCTTCTGTTTGTTCATATTGACCTGTTAAGGTAAGATAATCCGTCTCTGTGTGTGCGGGCCAGGATGTAGAGCTTGGCTTGTTAGCCAAGCCCATTAGCCCGAACAATATCCACTGCAAACGCAAGAGGAGAGTGGCGCTTGATTTATATACCAAGGATGCTCAATGTTATGTTCAGCTACACTTCCGACAGACAAATATATTTCTCCGCCCAATCGGGACTTCATGTGTATAAGATTAAAGCCACATCGACTTCAATAGAATAGTAAACACAACTTAAGCTAATTAGCTGCTTTATTATGATACAGAGGCATTATTTCTTATTCATATGTCTAAAGTCAGATAATAGCGATCAATTGCCATTTAACGTTATTATCGGTTTAGTTAAAGAACTAAAAAATTAGACCCAGTAAGTATTATATGAGTGTTTGCTTGAAAATGACTAAAGCAAAGAAGCAGTTATCACTGTGGTTCGCCAGCCACTTGCTGCTTTTAGTTTGATGTGGTGTCAATATGTAATTAATGTTCTGAAAGATTCATTTTGCTTTATTTAAAACATTAAAATTCATACATCCCATGGGAATGTTTGTAGTTATGCCGCCCGTGGTATGAACGTGCAATAACATTTATTTCATTGAACAATTTTTTAGAATAATTAATTTGTTAAATATGCCTCTCCTCATCATCAGTAAACTAATGCTTCTAATTGTCTTGTAATCTCTGTATCGTTTCAGCATATTTACTTGATTAATTCTTGCTCATAGTTTTATTTCAGTTAGAATCCACATTTCAGAGCAGCCACAGTGATCCTAAAGAAATTTGTCTTGCTGTTCACCAGAGGAGAATGAGTGCAGAGGCAGCGGACCGGGTAGCTGCTGTGGGAGGTAGTAGGCCCAGCACACCTCTTCAGACTTCCTGGTTTGAGTTCCTCCTGGATGGCAGCCTGCTGGAGAAACACCTGCAGAAGTCAAACCCAGGTTAGCGCAGACTCGAACATGACTGAACACTGTCAGCAGTATAGTACCGCGACTGTAATGCAGTCGTGGTACTACAATATTACTGCTTTTATTAATTTATATATACACATTTTTCTGGTTACCTCATGTTTCAATAAAATAATTAGAATATATAATAATAATAAACGGCCAGATATAAACAACGCTAAGGTAGTCTATTGTGGTATGTGTAGCCCAGCTATCAATATAAAACTCCTTTCAGGGTTTTCCTCACCCTTAATTAGGAGTCTGCAACACAATTATGTAATACTCTGGAAAATTATGTGTTTATGAAATTAGTATAAGAGTAAACATTGTGACTTTACTTTCTAGAAAAAATTAGACAACTTTTCCTAAACTTTTTCTGCAGACCCGTTACCAGTGCAGCTGATTATCCAGTTCCTGGAGCAGGCGTCAAAGCCCTCGGTGAATGAGCAGAATCAAGTGCAGCCACCAGCAGACAACCGCAGGAACCGCATCCTGAAGCTGCTGGCTCTGAAAGTGGCTGCCCACATGAAGTGGGATCTTGATGTACTTGAAAAAGGGTAAGTTTATGTTATGATGTTATTGTTAATTTTTACTTTTTTACCTTAAGCTGTTCTAGTATCCCAACATATCAGAAGTGCAAATGCTGAAACATTTATTCAGAGAATGAGCAACGTGAAGTAGTCAGAATAAACCATCATGGATCTCTCCTTGTTTTCTGTCAGTTTGACCATTCCTGTGTTAAATATGTTACTGAACGAGCTCCTGTGTGTGAGCAAAGTGCCACCAGGGGTGAAACATGTGGACCTGGACCTCTCCACTTTGCCTCCCACTACAGCCATGGCTGTTATCATCTACAACCGCTGGTAAGTAAGAACTGAAAACAGATGCTCCCTGAAATTTAAAATACTACATTTTGCATGTTGAAATGACTTAAAGTGGGTTAGTGATACGTTGAATGAGCCTCGGTGACCATGTATTCATATCAGAATGAAAATGTCTTTGCTGTATCTCAAGGGCCATCAGAACCATTGTGCTGAGCAGCTTTCCAGAGAAACAGACCAAACCAGGACCTCACCAGATGAACATGTAATTTCTGTCCCAATTACCTACCAACATGGCACACATTTCAGTTGCTTATAGAACACCTGACTAATGTTGTACACATGGAAACATCCAGAGTTAGTTGTACACAGTGCGCTAATGAAATAACTCGTCCCTTTTTTCTTGATTTCACGTAGGTTAAGTATTGTGCAGCAGGAGAAAGAAATGACTGAAAATATCCTGGCTGTGGTGAGTTACCATCCTCAAACACACTGGGAAATATATATTGTCCATGTTTGAAGAAACATTTTCTTATACCATATATTTTTGATTTTGTAAAGGCTTAGATGAACCACACTTTAACATTAGCTACTATGTTATCTACAATTCCTCCCTCTGTAAAGGGGAGGGGAGAGAACAGCAGTGTTAGTTGTTATTATTTATTAGTTTATTATTATTTTTTTATTTAGAGATTTCTTTGTGCATGTTTTTTGTTGTAATACTCTGTGCTTTGTGCAGTGTTTTATTAGAGTTCTGTGTTGGTGCTAATGTTTGTCTCTGACTCTTTTCTTTTTCTTTGAACTGAAAGCAGCTGTAACGAGGCAAAACAATTTTCTCTCTGGAAATACTAAAGTTTTTTTAATCTTAAATCCTCCCCTTGTGCCCTCAGCTGAAAGAGCAGGCGGATGACTCCATCAGTGTCCTGGAAGGAGCTCTGCGGCTGAAGAAGGACTTCTATGTTCACACCTTAAGGACTCTGGACCTGTTGACGGCTGATGCTGCTGCCAATGGAGAGACCGAGTCCTCGACCGCAGGACTTCGCATCAGCGCTGATGAGCTGCACTGTCAGGTTTGGAGGACCATACAGTTTGTGCTGCTGGAAGGCTTACATCACTCTGAATTCACTGAACTCAGGTTGAACTGTGTGTTTTTAGAATGAGTTTAGGATTGTAATCTGTGTTTCAGGTGCATTATGATCTGGGAGGTATTTTCTTCCAGCAAGGCTTAACAGACCAACCAGCCTTTGGGAAAGCCCGAGATCACTTCAGACAAACGAAGGAACTGTTAAGGAAGGTAAGTCTTGTTACAGTCTATTTAATCTGTTAAAACCTGATACTGCTTATAATATTTTATAGATAGACATTCAAAGAACTTTAATAATCCCAGAGGGACATAATTAATTTTTATTTTCCAGCTGGAGTCCACTGTTCACGTTCACCTGGATGAGAAGCGACTGGCTGGCTACTGGAACGCCTGCAAAGCTCTGACTGGAGACTGTGACTCTGACCCCCAGAGCACACCCTATGATCTGATCAACAGCCTGATCAGGGAAAACAACTACCAGGTCAGAGGGAACCCTGGAGTGACATTAAAACCTAATACTAAATGGTTTTGTCAGTAAGAAATTCACTTGAAACTCTGAAGAATAACGTGGCATGTTGTAAAACTGAGGGTCATGTAGTACTTTACATTACGTCCAACCTGTGGGTTATTTCCACCTCTCTTCTCTTGCAGGCTGTCATTGAAGCCTTCATCAAAGACAACATGTCCCGCAGTTTGCCAAACCACTTCAGACAGTCTGTCCTCAGGGAGTTCCTGTACAAAGTCCAGCAGGGGTGAGAGCATAGCTGAGTTAAAAACAACAGGCACATTTACATAAAAGTTCAGCTCCACTAGACTGTTGATACCTTTATGTAAAGAACCGCTTTCATTGAAGAGTAAGGTTCAGAACATTTCCACATCAGAGTGTGCAATCACCTCTGCAAACTCCTCTCCCACATGCAGGGAATCCGGCCTGGACGAGGTTTGCCACAAGCTGTGTGTTTGCAATGCTGTTCGAGATGCTCTGGAGGGAGAGGTCCTCAGTGTGAGATTCCAGCAGCTGCTCTTCAAACCAAGTAGACGAATGGTGGATTTCATTTTAGAGGTGACCAAATTCAAATACTCTTCAGAGGTTTCTGCTCTCCCTCCTTCCTGTTGTAGTAGAAGGCAATGGAGCATAAGCTTTTCACGTTGTGTTTAAGCGTTGGAGTTAAACATATATATATTTTTTGTCCTACAGGTTTGTACACGTTCTCTGGAAAAGGATCGTCCCTCTGAGACATCCAGGAAACACATGGCCAGTTTCTTAAAGTGAGTATTTCCTACAGTGCATCAGCACTGATTACATTTACAAAGCACCTTTTATGTGTGAAATAATAATAAATGAAACCAAACCATTCCTGTTCTGCAGGACTCTGTGTGAAAGCTTAGAGGACTTGTCGCTGGTGTTTGGACTGTCATCACATAAGCTCTTCATGGAGCTGCTGAAGGAGGAGGAGAGGAAGGTCCTGGTGGAGCAGATGAGGAAGAGGTCGGCCGCAATCAACCTCAGCGCCAAACCTCTCCCGTCCTTCTACGACATTCCAGGTGCACGGCTGAATTCTTCCTGCTCTGAGGGTTTCGTGCCACTCGGTTCATCCCTGTGTTTCCTGTCACGTGATTTTATTTAACTTTGGTTTGTCGCTCTACAGCTTCAGCGAGTGTGAGCATCGGGCAGCTGGAGCAGCAGCTCATCCTCTCCCTGGAACCGCGCAGGATCAGACAGATCCTTATCGAACTCCATGGCATGGCTGAAAGACCCTTCTGGAGGGTCAACAGCAAGGTCGGAGGTCAAAAAGAAAGCTGTGCCGATGTCACTGTATACTGTGTTCAGTAACACTAGAATGACTCAAATAATCCTTTTTCTGTACAGTGGGAGGTTCCTCCAGACTACATCAACGTCATCCTCAGCATTAAAGACAACCTGACCAAGGACCTTGTCTACATCCTAATGACCAAAGGACTCCACTGCATTGCAGTAAAGGTCTGATCGTATCAGTGCTCAGGATTAACTAAGAAACAGAAATCTGAGCAGTGGTGAATACTTTGATGTTTTCCTGTCGTCTCAGGACTTTGTCCATGCGCGTCAGCTTTTCTCAGCCTGCCTGGAGCTGGTTACAGAGTTTTCGCCAAAGCTCAGGCAAGTGATGCTGAACGAGATGCTGCTGCTGGAGGTTCGAGCGCACGAGACGATGGCAACTGAGGGCAGCAAGGAGCGACCGCCCTCTGACCTGGTCAGCAGGGTCAGAGGTTACCTGGAGATGAGGATACACGGTAAGTAAGAAAGAAACCCTGTAGTGCTGTTACCTGGTTTTTACCCTTCTGATTTTGTGATGTGATAAACCCTATATGTTTAGTGAAAGGGAGGTGTAACTTTTTCTAAAAGATAATTATTGGGGATTTTAGCCTTAATTTGAATCTGAAAGAGCTAAAGGGCAAAGATGGAGGGAAGAGAGGCTGTGAGATGCAACAAAGCTCCCCGGCCCAGGATGTGAACTGGCGACGTTGCGCCCATATGGCATGTGCACGAAGCTCGAGGCTACCTGTGCACTCCAAGCTGTACTCTTTCTGTCTTCCGGTGTAGATCTGCCTCTGCGTCAGGTGGTAGGTGAGGAGTGCGTAGCCTTCATGTTGAATTGGAGGGAGAACGACTACCTGACTCTGCAGGTGCCGCCCTCTCTGGTCATGAACAACCCGTACATCAAGGTGTGTTCCTCACATCTTTCAGCTTTCATAGAAGTTACAGTGAAAACCTAAATTATGTCACCCTCTGTTGAGCTCGACCTCACCAGTACATGTCTCAGGTGATACAATAAGTCATATTTAATGTCTTAGTTTTTCACTCTATTGTTTTAAGTTCTGCTGGCGTAAACTCAATATGTTTACTACTACCTGCTGCTGGATCTGAGATGTCATTTCAACCCTTTCATTCCCTTAGCTCGGCCAGCTCCTGGCGTCCACATGCAAAGAGCTCCCGGGTCCTAAAGAGTGTCGGCGTACAGCCAAGGAGCTGTGGGACATAGTGGTTCAGATCTGCAGCGTGTCCGTCCAACACAAGAGGAACAACGACGGCCGAGTCGGCCTCATCAAACACAGGGAGTCTTCCATGGGGATTATGTACAGGTACAGACGTGTTCACTGCTGTAATCCCTATTTCCCAGAGGCTGTGATGGGTTTATGCTGATTCTGGCATGTGTTCATTATTTGATCTTTTCAGGAGCAAGTTCATCACTTTCATCAAGAAACTTAGAGTAAGTACGAATAAACTAAACCTAAGCAGCTGGAAATATTACACGAAATAATCCTGGACTGGGGGGGTAATGACGCAGAGCTAAGAGTGTTCTGTATTTCGCACAGGAGCCTCTGGTGCTGACAACTCTCATCTCCCTGTTTGTGAGGCTCCACAGCATAGTGCGGGTATGTCTCAGACGGGAGCAGTGAAAATATTGGCTGTTCCACGCTGCAGCAACAGTGAGAGTGATGTGCTTTGTGTTCTTCTTTGCTCTGCCTGTCCTGTGTTGCAGGTAATCGAATGTTGTTGTTGTTTTCTTTAGGATGATATTGTAAACGAGGTGACGGCAGAACACCTTTCCATCTGGCCGTCCACTCTTCCAAAGTAAGAACTTGCACTGAAACTGTCCAAATCATGAATGAATGAATTCTGCCAGAGACCAACTGTGACCATATGTTGAACAGCATACAGGCGGTGGATGTGGAAGCTGTAGCTGTGACGGTCAAAGAGCTGGTGTCTTACGCTCTAACCTTAAACCCCAACAACCAGTCGTGGCTCATCACACAGGCCGACATCTACTTTGGTAAGAAGAAACCGGCGCTTTCTGTGTGTGTGTGTGTGTGTGTGTGTGTGTGTGTGTGTGTGTGTGTGTGCGCGCACGTGTGTGGAGGGGAACTGCTACGAGATGATCATCCCTTCCATCTTCTCTCTCTTTAGTGACGAATCAGTACTCTGCTGCACTGAACCTGTACCTCCAGGCTGGAGCCGTGTGCTCGGACTTCTTCACCAAAGCTGTGCCTCCCGACGTCTACAGCGACCAGGTGAATCACGCTTTATGTAACTGATTCCAAACCTACTGTGGGAATGAACTGGCGAACGGCTGAGTTGAATCAGTTTTATTTATTTACAATTACAACAGCAGCTTAGATTTAATTCGGTACTACTACAGTTAATTTGACCGACTGTGATGGATCAGGAATCAAGAAAATGGGATTTAACCAGTATCAGACAGAGAAAATGAAATGGAAGAGGAGACGCTCTGTCGCCAGGCTGCTACTGAGCTGAACCCTCCACTGGTTGTGACCACAGTGCTGCATGTGCAGCTGTGGTGGGCTCAGGGAAACTTGTGCACCAGCCGTTACACAGACAACGAGCAAAGCAAGTTAACCTAACCCGACCCCTCACAGCTGTTAGACAGGAAAAACAAAACCTTAAGTGTTGTTCTAAGACTTAACAATTGTTCTCTGCAGGTCCTGAAGAGGATGATAAAGTGTTGTTCGATGATGAACTGCCACACACAGGTCAGACATTTCTCCTCACGAGCGCAGATAGGAAGTAGTTCTATGTGCTGCTGTTACTCGCCTCAGGCTGTTTTCACTGCTCTAGTTTAAAATAAATACATTTAGCTTCTCACTCAGTATTGATGGTTCCCTCACAGGTTGCCGTCCTCTGCCAGTTTCTGAGAGAAGTCGACTACATGACGGCATTTAAAGCTCTTCAAGAACAGAACAGGTAGGAACAGTGTGGCGTGTCACGTTAGCCACCACCTAATCTGTAATGTTCATATATATTCCTGTACTACTACAGTCACGATTCCATGGACTCCTCCTACGACTACATCTGGGACGTCACCATCCTGGAATATCTCACGCGTATCCTTTCTTCTTCACGAAATGTCTTGGTCTTTTTAAGGGGTCATTGCTCTGTGTATCATGTGATCATCTGATGGGGTTGTCTACGCCTTAACTGTGTGTTCAGATATTCACCACAAACGGGGTGAGCTTGAGAAGAGGCAGATAGCAGTAAGTTGCTCGTCTACATCAGGTTTCTTTGTTACACAGCAGGGTTAGATGTTATATATCATTTCTCTCCCTCAGATAAAAGCGATTGGACAGACGGAGCTGAACACCAGCAACCCGGAGGAAGTGCTGCAGCTGGCTGCACAGAAGAGGAAGAAGAGATTCCTGCAGGCAATGGCCAAGCTGTACTTCTGATGAGCATGTGAACCACGCTCAGACTGTGGGATGGTGGAAATGTACATTTTTATTTTGTGGTAGAAAATAAATACAATTCATTTGTAATTTTGTAAAAATAAATCCCTGACTCTTCAATGCCCTGAGTTGTACAGTTAATGCATCCGTTTCAACATTGTGGTAAAGATAGCTGAAACAGTGGAACCGAGGACGTTTGTTCATATAATAATGAATACTTTATATATATATAATGCTGTAATCAGGCCACAAGACAAAGTAAAAACTCCTGCTGCACCTCAGTGTTTCCACATCATCTTCAGCATTCAGATGAGAGACTTGCACCAAGTATGTGGAAGAACACATTTTTAAAAAAATTACATCTAAACAGACCCTGACAGTGTTTTAAAAGGTTTTGCCTTTTGGCAAAGAACATATTTAATATGCTACAAAAAGTAAACAATTGCACATAGTATAAAAATCATTTTCTAGAAACGACATAACTTACAGCAAACTTCACACTTTTTTTTTTAAAGCACTTTTTGAATCACAGCACTCGGTTGCTAATAAAGAAGCTAAAACCTTTAAGACAAAAAGCTTTGGCAAAGATTCTTTCAAATTCAGGAGCCGTCCCAGATAAGGCGACGAGCCGCCGGTGAAGAACTTGTTAACGGCAGTCTTCGTTTCTCCCAGCACCGATCACAACGGGAGCAGTTGCTACCAGTAAGTCTTTGTGCGACTTTAACCCTGAGTCGTCTTTGTTCACTCGCACTTCACATTCATTCTCCCGTCGCTCAGTGTGAGCAGGTCTTCTCTGTGCTGTTTGGAGGAGTGGGGAACTGACTGTTCACCTCCTTCTGGTCGACACCGTCCTAAAAAAAAAGGTTGAGTCAGAAACTAATGACATCAGTGAACACCGTTTTGTTTAGTATAATATTAAGATCACATCCTGCTTTTGGAAGGAAAAGAACTTAATCCAGTTTAAATCATCCACAAAATGTATTTTCAATCACAATGTACCAGAGAATAAACTGTGGGCTGCAGCAGTTTTATAATTTCATTTATGCTATCACGACATCTGGAGTTTCTTCTTCTCTTTCCTGGTGGTTTCGTACTGCATTGAGCAAACTGAAAGGTTTGGTCATGTGAACAGACAGACTCTCATGTGGAAATGACCAGAATCATCCCTCCGCTCTTTAAGGTACTCACCAGCATGCTCATATAGTCGGCGTGTGTCTGGATGTTGTGTCTGTCTTCGGTCTTCACTTTGACAAAGTCCCTTAGTGTTGCTTGGCCAAACTGTCCCAGTGTTTCAACAAAAGGAGCCATCCAGATAACACACGGCCGGAGGACTTCTTCAGACAAACCTGTGCATTCTTTCATTAGTTAGTTAACTCGGTCAAAACCAGTAGACTGATCGCGCATCTCAAATTTTAAGACCTAGTAAGGTTTTAAAACAAATAGTAGAACACATTGCTGTTTCATGATACTGACGAATAGATTTGTGTATTTCTACACTTCTCAAAGTTTCAATTAAATCCATTCATTTTAAAAATATAAATATAAAACTAATACACACTAGATCCTTTCCCCCATTTTATCTACGTTTCTTTAATCAACCCTACGTTTTACCTGAAATTGTTTCAACACTGTCCTGTTGAAGGAAATGGCGACAGATGGAAGCAGCCAACACACGGTACTGGAAGTCCAGTGAGTTGATGTTGAGGATACAGAGATCCAGAAGCTGACGGAGGTAAAAGACACAGCATTCGACATGAGTGACGAGTCAGACTCTAAACACAGCGACACACCTTAGTGTTAGTTTGCAATTCAACTGCTAATCTTTTCCAAACTCCTACACGTGTCATTTGGATGTAAGCTTCCTGTGGAAACTGCGGCTCCAGCAGGTCAGAGTTGGCGTTCATCGATGACATCTGGAAGTAAAGCTTCAGCCAAGACACGGCGGTTTCAGGACAAAGGTTCCAACGTAACGCCTGTAGAATGAGTGAAACTGGATTATGTCCTGACACTTATAATTAATAAAGACCAATAAATCCCACGTCCTCATACTGAGCAGTTTTTACCTTCAAAATGATCAACTCCATTTTAAGAATCTCGTCCTCATAGAAGGTACCTGCGGTGACATAAGCCATCTCCGAGAGCTTTGGAGGACAGGCTTCCTACAAGGAAAGGAAATGTTTGGCAACATAACTACAGACATCACTACATCAAGTACAGACAGTGTTTCACAACCATCTGACAATTAAAGTACAATATCTATTAAGCTATCCTTCTCTTCTGCAGTCCCCTTGTTCCATACCTCCATCTTTGACGCTATGAAAAGACATGTGATCCCAATGAGCTGCAGCACACTCTTTTCCACGTTGCTCTGGGTCAACATGAACCGGTCGAAGTAGTCCTGTGCCAGGTAGAACGTCTGCCGGTGAAGAGTGTATGCCTCACTCACCTAGTAAACCAAGTGAAAACAGAACAGAGAATGTAAAATGTGGTACCTGTGACAAATGAAATAATGATTTATGCTTATTGGAACTGATTCATGTGCAAGGGACACTGAACCTGGAAATTAAGATTCAAGATTTTTTGAGTCTTGAGGTGGATGAAGATGAAAACTTGCCTCAATCAACCAGTCGAGGAGGATCGACCTCATTCTGGGTTGTATTGTTGGATGTTTCTGCAGGAAGCTCTTGCTGTGTTTGTACGTCTGCTCCCTGCAGACCATCTTTACCCACACGTCTTCAGAAGAGCCCCATCTGAACCATGAATACAAACGACTCGTTTAAACCTTTGGCCGAGAAAAACAGCAAAGCGTGACCAAACAATGTGTGATACTTACCCTATATGAGGAAGAGGGGACAGCTGAACCAAAGAATCTTTGGAAGTCAGAACTGGACTGCTGGGATTTTCACGCTCACTCCTGTCTTTCTTCTCAGAAGTCTCAATGACAATAGAAGTGACACATTCAAGCTTCTGCTGATTCTGACACAGGACAGAAAATTATTTTTAACCTTATGTTTACAAAAAGCAGGCTGATCTTGTTTTGGTTTTCTTGCTTGCGCCATTAAATAAAATACAGGGACATACCTTTTCACACTGCAGCTTTGACAGAGGCTGGTCCTTTTTTCTATTGCTTTTCTGCAAAGAGAAGTCTTAATGAGTTGCATATCAGACCATCTTGAGATGCTTATCTGCGTATTCACCGATTACGGCATTAACATTTTATGTTCTTGAATAACTGGTTGTTTGGGCTCTTACCTTGGTAACTTTGTTCTTCTGGCTCGGAACGTTTTCAGATCTTTTCTGCATGCGGCCACTGCAGAAACATTAAACTGAAATCAACCAGGAGCTGGAGATTTGACAACAGCTGAGCAACCAGTCAGGTCACAATCATAGTTAATACAAGCAAGACATGAGATTACTACCTTCGTCTAGCCATGGTTGTAGCTGCTTCTGTCTGTAAGAAGCAAACAGCGGGTTAATTACAAAAACAGAAAGTTAGGGCTCAGATAAAAATGTCAGATGAAGCAGTCTTGAAATGCATAAAATACCAAATGTAAGCTTTAGAAGAAGAAGCCTTATGGAACCGAAGGCAATCATCAATGATCCTTTCAGGACGTTTCAGTGCGCAGCTATTCCAAACATAATCATACGCGCCAATATCAACAATAAGCGCGTACACGGACCGTCTCTGCAGCCTTCAACCACGGAGATAAAGTACTAATACCTAAACTTCAACCTGAGCTTTTCAGGCTATTCGTGTCCAGGCTAAAGATTTCAAATATGCACAAGACAAAATGAGCAAAAACAGCACAAAGAGGCGGTGAAAGACTCCCGAACAACACAAAGGCCCGTGGGGGACAAAAACCATTCGTAAAGTACTTAATGTTTTATTTTAAGTTAACGACGATTACACACAAATCAGGTGATAAGATGCGTTGTGCTTTATTCCATACCTTATGTACCATAACATGTAAGTCATCATTCACCATATCTGTGACCATCAGGCTGCAGCTGCATCAGTTTAAACAGACTGATTAACGTTAATGCAAATTTTGCTTTCCTGTTTCCTTCACAGAAGAACAGGTTTATTCCATTTTTCAGCTAACTGACCCTAAGCTAGCTTACTCAACGCAGCGAGTCTTACTAACTAACCAGCGCAACAACGACCAACTTGCGAGCTTACGTTGACCATAAGATGACCCCGCTGCAGAGAAAGTAGAAAGATGTATAAAGATAAACTGAACATGATGTAGACTGAACAGCAACACCTTACCCTCTTCAGTTCCGAGCCCGAATGAAACTGGTTTCAAATTGCCGCTGGCGCCAACAACCTGTCTCCAGTGTTGCCAAATTTCACGGGACAAAAGTTGCCAAATCGTAGTCTAGACTCCACCCGGTCGTAATGACCGTGTATTTTTAAGGTTTAGGTTTTAAAACACCCAACACCCACGATATTATACGTTATGGGTCTAATTTAAGAACTGTACATTTTTAAGAAAACCTTTTGGTCAAGCAACAAGTTGACCCTCATCCTGTCCTCTCTGCTATCTAATATTACTCAGGAGTACTGCTCCTGATGAAAACCTTCTTCAATTGTACAAACAACTTCTTCTTGTCCTTCTGTCCAATTGCTTCTTCACAAACAACCCAATCATACAAAAGTAGTCTAATTTATAATTAGAGCAATTACAGAAAAGGAAGCATAACTGTGCGGAAAATGGTGCAATCTGGCAACACAGTACGCTTTTTTGAGGGCATTGCACATGCGCCTAAATCCATCCCAATCCCTAAACCTTTTTAGTTTTCTGTCATTTTTTAATTAAAACATGGCAGTTCAAAGTGAGTGGCTGTTTTTAGAATGTTTTAACATTTCTATTCTATTTGCTTTAGTTTCCTCTGCTTTCACCCTTACGAGCTAAGTTAACAATTAATCTAATTAAACTAAAGAGGAAAACTGACGTGCGGTCAGTGTAGTCTGCTTAAACCGTAGGCTTGCTTTACGTTTAATAATACTAAGATGTTTTGGAAAGAAACTGTTAATAAATATTAACTGAACGTCACTTTTATTTCCGGTGGGTTGGGCTACAGAACGCGACAGCCAATAGGCGAGAGAGTTGAGTTGAGCGCGTGCTCTTGTAGTAGATGTAAACAAAGCAGGAAGCTGTCAGAGCAGTCGATGGAGCAGGAGCTACAGCATGTAGCATGTAAAGGAATTACATATATTATTGTTTTTTTAAAGTAAAAATACAAAAAAGGTCTACAGTCATGCGTTAATAAATTTAAAATGAAGAAAATTTGTTTTTCATTTGTTTTTCCACAGAAAATTCAGTTTGAGTTATTAAACATTTCCACACTCACATTTTATTTTTTATTCTTACTAAAACTGTATATGCCTCTGGTATGATGTAGAAATCCTGTATGTCATATTTTATTAAGTTGCATATTAGAATGGAGAGACCAACATATATGTAAAGTCAAAAAATCACACAAGTAAGTCTATATATTTAGGTTTTAAGATGAGCACAGCTAAACCTTTTTTTGTCAAGTCAAACTCTGCAAATGCATTGTTTGGACCTGAAAACAGAGAAAAGACACAATGAAGTAATCTCAAACAAAAACATGTTTTTGACACTTTCTCTCTTGAAATGATAATAATTCAATGCTTTAATTTCATAAACATTAATGAAACAGTAACCCAACTACTTCAAGACCTCATAGGTAGTTTACAGATGTAGGAGTATTCATAGTCCACCAGTGATGAGTCAACGAATCCACCAGTAACAACACTAGATATATAATGACGCCCCTAGTGGCTAAAAGTGGACGCATGTCACCTGGCTGATGTCAGGTGACATATTTTTTTTACACGTGCTGTACACTATTACTAACATGACATATTTGACACACTATATGTGTTAATATGACTAACACAATGATTGTGTCAAAATTAACACAAAAAGCGTTGTCCCTAGATTCACCCACAGATGTGTTAAATTTTAACACAGTTTGTGTCAATTTTAACACATCTCTTCTAAGAGTGTAGTGTGGTAATATCAATATCCTATATAAAAGATAACGAAAACAGATATTTAGTATTGTTAGATTAAATACATTGTCTGCAATAGAGCTAATTAACTATAAAAATCTTAGTTGTAAGTGCATTATGAGTAATTTGGTTTGGTAATTTAGCAATTAAACGACTTAGCAGTGTTATAAAGCATAAGGATTTTATCATGCCTGAATATTCCAAGACCTTCAATCTCTTACTCTCTAAGGACTTGAACTTACACCTTACTTGATCCTAAGTGCATTAAGATGATATTAGGGGTAAATTAGTGATACATAAATAAAAGTGAGTAGAAGTGAACTAAGTACTGTTAATTTAGTGAATTCTTAATTATAATACAAGTAATCGAAGTGACAAAAGTATAAATATACATCAAAAGCACAAATTTAGTAACCAAATCAGTAGTACAATATGCTTTTTATTAATAAAATACAATTTAATGGCTTATTCATCTTAAAGCAAATTTTAGGCAAACAATTTCTCCCGGGATTAATAAAGTGTTTTGAATCTTTAAATATTTTGTTTGTTGAGGTATTAATGAGGGCTTCTCTTCTTGTCATGTGCTCTGCTAAATGGGAAGTACTCTCATTTGAACAAAAAAGGATTTAGAGAGGAAGCCGCAGTTCTGTGCAGTACAGCAAATTCTAAACTACACAGTTTCAACTTGTAGGTAGAGACCTTAGAAGCTGATTCCCTGTTTCGGACAACATGCTACTACTAAAAGTTATTTTAATTTTTCTGCTGAGTTTTCCATGTGAAGGTAATGTTTACACTTTACAATGTTTTTGTATGCTTATAGATGAACTTTAAATGAATTTATACCAGCAATAGTTTTCTTTGTGCGCTTAATTGAGACGTTAGCAGTGTAAGTTGTAAGAGAATTTTATAAAACTAGAATGGCCTTCAGTCCACTTGATCTTTATTTATTTGAGTTTTAGGTGTCAAAGTGAGATGTTTATCCTGTGAACAACCTCTTTTAAAATGTGGAGTTTAAAGGACAGATATTAAAGTGTTGTTTTATGCTTTTTATGTTACTTTTATGTTATATAATAATTTTAACATCCTCACAGCTTTTCCAATTGACTTTTACCAGTGGTTACTCTTCAAAACTCCTGTGGTTTGTGAGTTTGATGAGGTGTGTTAACAAAACACCAGTAGAGGCCTGTGGCTTAATGATCACACTGTTACTGACAGTAAATGTGTATTTTCACATTTTATTCCAGCTTTTCAAAACTCCTCGAGCCCAACAGCTCTACCTGATATCCAGGTAAAAACTGAAGGAAACAATACAACAAATATGATACAAAAGGAACTGAACCGTAAGTAGTAAGATCATTTTCTGTTGTGCAGAAACGTATTATTCATTCATTCATTCACCTCTCATATACATATACACACATTTTGTACATTACTTGTACATCGAATCATGTTGAATATCTGATGCAGAGGCTTCATGAATATTCTTGCTTTTGCTGTCACAGGATGTGGGGTGACCTGCTTTTGAAATGCAGCTTGAATTTTGCAGGTGCAAATCAAACTGAGATAGTAAAGCAGATCTCCCACACAGACTCTAGTTTGCTCTGCAACCGACCTTTGCTGCTGTCATTTTTTTATTCTTGTGTGGGTTTTGTGCTTAACTTCAATTTAAATCAGTTCAAGAAATAATAATAATATTACACAGTAATATTGGTGCATTAATAATAACAACATATTTAAATGTACACAGTGAAATAGAGCAGATAAAGATATGATAAATCCGAAGGTGTTACAATAAATACACAGAAATTATAGATTTTTTTTTGCCTTTGTTGTATAGTCGACAGAAACCTGTAGAAAATGTAGGCAATGAGTTTTCAGAGCCAATGATTTTCTGTTATATAAAATATGTCTTAACGTCTACTACGTCTAAACTCACTTGATAATTCCATATTTGAAAATTAATTCATGAATTTGGTTTCAACTTTACAGTAAGTTGGACCATTTGTAAACTCTTTCTCCAAAATCAGATGCTGCCGATATTATATTTTCCTATTTAAACAAAAGGAAAATAATTGTCTAACATTTACAGAAAGACAGAAAAACTGAGTTAATGAAAATTTGACCTGATCCACGAGCTCAAAAATTTAAAATCGTTCAATTGTCAAGTCAAGTGACAGTATTGCAGTATTACAACAATACAATTTAACATAATAGGACAAATAAAGTCAAAGTCTGTAGTCTGTAGCACAGACTATATATAAACGAAACACACACACACGCACACACAAAATGTCTAATAGATCTTGGGCAAAAGACCTAATAGTCCACGAAGGCTTGATTTGCCTGTGATTAGGTCCCTTTTGCCAGTGAAAGATGAAAACACAGAGGTGAGAAACAATGAGACTCTGGACAAACACATTGAAGATTCTTTATGTTATGTATTGTTGACAATAAATATAAATATGAAACCAGATTATAATTTAATTGTATTTACATTAACATTAAGTAATACCAGGCACAAAGGTACAGCACAGGAACTTTATTTACTTTTTACTAAGTAACAGAACAGAATGTGTAAAATCTAATAATGTAAACTCAGCTGTGTGAGCTTAGATCCATTAGATCAGAAAGAAAGAACCAGAATCTTTATCTGCTTTTTGTTTTTACTGGAAGAATTGACACATTTTACGTTTCTGCCTGTCAGATGACCCTTTCGTTCGACCCCTAGCTGGTAAATGCAGCTGGACGCTCAGGATGCCCGGAAACAGGAGCGGCGACGTGGTGCCGCTTACAGCAGAGTCTGTAGATCCTCTGATTAGACAAATCTGTCAGGCGCGTATGTGTGGCGACGTCTACGAAGTAAATAGGACCAGCTCGCCGCCCAACATCACTTGTTATCACAGCTGTTTGTATTCAGATGGTCGTTTGCAGAACTGCTCACGGAGGAAGGGAAGTAACTGCACTGTTGTCAACAGAGCAGTTTGTGGTAAGATTTTTCCTCCTTCTATATCTTCTTTTAAAGTCTGTAAATAGTTAAAAGGTAAGCTGCTCTCAGTGCTGTGTGGTTTAACAAACCTCTGCCACTATCATATCACACACATCCTACTGTAAAAAAAGACAACACCATTTAATACATGGGTGAAACAATATTCTGAATATTAGAAGGGGAAAATTATGAACAATGTGAATTTTGAATGTATTCAAAATCATGTATGGTCATAGTTAAGAAAAATGAAGAAGTGCAAATTCACTTATTGGAAAAGCTTGAAATGGTTTGTAAATAGGAACCACAGATTGACAGCACAAAACTGTTCCTCAGGAGGCCACCTAGTGCAGCTGGCAGGGGGGACAGACCGCTGTGCTGGACGAGTGGAGCTGTGGAGAAATGGGAGATGGGGCACAGTGTGTGACGACCAATGGGACCTGAGGGATGCTAATGTGGTGTGCGCCCAGCTCGGGTGTGGTTACGCCCTCAATGTGACGGGACAAGGTGGCTCCTTCCCTCCAGGCCGAGGATCCATCCATCTGGACGACGTGAACTGCACGGGCAAAGAGGAGAACCTGTGGGAGTGTCCGGCTACGCGGGACGAGAACGACTGTGGACACAAAGAGGACGCTGGGGTTGTGTGCTCAGGTCACGCTTAAAAAAACTTTGTGTTAAAGTCATGATGTTATTGACCAGCACTAGTTTCTCAGATTGTATGTTGTCTCTGTGCAGAGATGAGAGCAATCAGACTGACTGGGGGTCTGGACCGCTGCTCTGGTATAGTGGAGATCCACCGTAATGGGAGCTGGGGTACAGTGTGTGATCACTGCTGGAATAAAAACACAGCCTCCGTGGTCTGCTCCATGCTGCAGTGTGGTGCCGAGCCAAAGCAAGTCAGCCAGTTTAATCCTCCTCTCACACACAACGATGGGAGACTGTATTACTACCTATGCAAAAAAGCTGTGCAGAGTCTGTGGCAGTGCACGGAGATAATGAATAAACCACACCTTTGCGATGGCTCGAAGGCATCTGGAGTTATCTGTGGAGGTGAGTGACACAGATTTTATGCTTAATCGATGTTTGTATAACTAACTGTGTGAAATGACAGAACGTGGCCTGGTAGCTCAATGGATTAAGCGTCAGACTGGGATGTAGAAGGTCGCAGGTTCGAACCCCATCTGACTCCTAATCCATCTCCTACCAGGTGTGTCCCTGAGCCGGACACCCAGCACTAGCTCCCTGTAAGTCGCTTTGGATGAAAGCGTCTGCCAAGCAGAGTAAAGTAAAGTATTCATTTATTTTTATGTTTGCAGTCATTTTTTAAAGAGCAGAGATACACGGTCCTTCTATCACATCACATCTGTCATGTGTTACATAGGGCAGATTTCCCAGGGGCGTTTCATCAGAAAAACCTGAACTATCACAGCATTTGTTACTGTCCTGCAGGTTCTCTCGGGTTTCCAGTCGTCAGCCCAAAGAATAAAACACAAATGACCCTTTGGACGACTGGTAAGTATTTAAACTACGGTATTTGTGATACCTAAAATATTTCACTGTGTGTTAAAGGTAGAAGTGTTTAAACCCACTGTGAGATGTGTGAAAAATGTCTATCCCAGCAGCTCCGACCTCGGCCGTGACTGACGAGCCGTTCTCACCGTCTCTGGAGCTTCTCAGCACCATCGCCCTATCCGTTCTGCTCTTCGTGTTTCTGATCACCAACACCGTGCTCTGCTGCCTGTACAGGAGACGACACGGTTGGTTCACCTCAGACTCACCACTTTCACCACGCCAGTCACATGCTAACGTTTCTACAAGCATTGTAAAACAAAAAAAAAGGAAAAGTGCATCTGATTTCAGTTGCTCCGGGTCAGTCTGAAGTCTTTCACCACCACAGACCACAGCTGCGAAATAAATCAGCACAAACAGATTAAATTTTTCTTCAGTCTCACATTTTTTGAGAAGTTCTAGTTCTGGAAACTGAGTTAGTAATACCAGTAGATGTTTTTGTGAACTTCATCGTATTAGTCACTTCCAGTTCCAGACAAATTGTGCAGTTCTTATAATAGTGCATGGATAATATGTTTTAATCAAAACATTCAGTTTGTTGTTATTATTTTACAGTTTAAAAAGTGAGAAAAAACATGAGGGTGCAATAAACTCCCTGGTTCCCGAACCAGACAGCAAACATGGCCAAGTCGACAGCTTAAAGACACGATTACAACAAAACAGATTCAAACACAGTGACAATGTAAAACCACAAGGACAACATTAAAAGAAATTTTTTACATGAAAGTAAACTGTGAAATAAAGTACAACTAGACAGATCAGAAACACAGATACAGTTCTGGAGTCATATATTAAATTATTTAAACGGTACCGTGTTTTATACCTTCACAGCATCTCTGTTCCAGCAGTTGCGCTCGAGCCCACGACAGGCTCCTTCTGAACATCATCAAAACAACTACGACGGCGCTGTCGATCTCGTCAAAGTTACAGCCAACCTGATGCAGACAGATGGTCAGTGGTTGGACCGTTCCATGCATGTGACAAATAACTAACTGAACCTAAAAGCGGCCTGGTGGCTCAATGAGTTAAGAGTCAGACTGGGATGCAGAAGGTCGTAGGTTCAAAACCCGTCTGACTCCTAGTCCATCCCCTACCAGGTGTGTCCCTGAGCCAGACACCCAGCGCTAGCTCATGTAAGTCGCTTTGGATAAAAGCGTCTGCAAAGTAAAGTAATATTAGTTTCCTTTACCTTTCCTGCTGTGCTCACGCAGTACACTCTGTATATTTATTGTTATATGTATTCTACGCGCACAGTGGTAAGAAAGTTTTACAGGATCTTCAAATCCTCAGTTCATCTCATGAAGTCGTCTCTTTTTTGTGTGTTTGTCTCGAAAAGTCCCCCCCAATCCCAGGCATCTTTGGAACCAGCTTAGTAGTGCTGACAGCACCTCAGTAGATACAGACTATGAGCAGTTTGACCCAAGCACTGACCCGTCTGTCTCTTTGTCAACCTTTCGGAGTGAGCTACATTCTTTTATTTCCTCTCCATTTTGAATTATTCCTGTTGACTCTTAATCTTCGCTTCTTAAGATGTTCTCTCGCTCTCTTTGTGTACATTGCGGTTGACGCTGCTCTTCCATGTGTTGGTGGCTGTTTGCACTGAATGCTTGCTGGAGGGCATGTGATTAAAAGTTTGCATCGTGTGCACCATTCTGACTGCAGATTCTCAGCGGTACAGAACAGACATGAACCCTTTGATGAAGCCTTCAGGTCTTGACAGCCTCTTTGAGGAAGGTGAGTCACTGTTAGCCTGCACCATTAGTGTCACAGAGACAAAGATATCCGATTCTGCAGATGGAAAACACAGATTTCACGTAATAAAGTTCTGTTAAGGTATGTTCCGCGAATACGAGTAATCATCAGAAGGTGTAAACATGAAAGACAAATATGAGTTTTAATCTTATCTGGAAGTTCAAGAAGACACAACAATGTATATGTGTAGAGGAAAATGTATCAGGGACTTAACCAAATATAATATAATTGAATCTGTATTTAAACGGTGTAAGAAACACGCAGCAATGTTTTTTTCTGTTATCTCTACTAAGATTTATTTCGGCACTTCTGAACTAAATATTTAATTATTTCTTATTTTCAGGCCCTGAACCCACAAAGGAAGACATGGGGGCTCCTCAATATGGCAGAATGTCAAAGATCTCAGTCGACTCTTTTGACAGCTCCAGTACTTCCTCCGGAGAGGGCTATGAAAATGTGAACGACTATGGCATGATCACTACTGGTAAATAATTCACCCACCATTCCTTTAAGTGTTGTTTCCATCAGAGTCAGATTTGGATTTTTCTACATTTTTAACATTTTTATTCTGTCTTTAAATGTTGCTTTTGCAGAAAATGTTTTGTACATTAAAGGTTAAGTTCAACAAGTTGAAAAATATTCTTATTGATAAAACCAGAAGATGCCTTTTGTTAATTTTGGACACAGCTTACAGACTGTATATTAAGCTAAGCTAAGCTAAGCTAACTGTGGGCTAGCTTTGAATTTGAAGAAGCGTGTGGTATCAGTTTTCCAGTGGTGGAATAAGTACATTAGCTCATGTACTGTACTTAAATTATAGATGTGAGGCTTTTTACTCTAGTACCAGCTACAGTTACTTTACAAAATGACATTTTGGATCAGTTTAGACAAAGATATTTTATGGAATTGAACTGTACTTTCCTGACAGAAAGGAACATTTGCATTGACAACATTAGTAATAATCACATTAAACGTGGCAGGTAACGAACTGTGAGGAGCTTTTCCTCTTGATATTTAAGGAATATTTAAATGCAGGGTTTTTACTAGTTACAGAGCATTTCTAAAGTGTGGTATTAGGAAAGGTAGGATAGGTACAGTAGGAAAAGTGGAATCTGAGTATTCATCATATTAAACAGGTATACTAATATACTAAACAATCAGGTGAAACTATTTGTGCTGACACCTCATGTATTAGTGCTTCACCTCGATATAATGAGTGAAGGTTCCACTTCCTCCCTCTAGTGATTTTTGTAAAGCCCCTAAACAAACACTGTGGGCGTTTTGTGGTAAGAATTAAGTAGAATGTGTTCTTTCAAAGGGATTTGAAAGAACATGTGAAACCAAAAGATTTACTTAACTTTTGTGAGAACTGAACGCATTAATTGTGCTCTCATAAATAACAGATCCTGGACCAGGGCAGACATCTGTTGACAACGAGTCTTCAAGACTTGTTGACTACAATCAACATCAGTTTTACACTGGGCAAACAACACAGCCGGAGCCTTCAAGTAAATGTCACTAGAAAGATGTTAGTGATGCAGAAAAGTGTGATTTAGAACAGGTTTGCTAACAGATTTCCTGTTGTCTGATCACAAGGTGATGATGATGACGGCCACATCTATTCCCCAGTGAGTCCCGAATGAAAAGCTTCGGCTGAGGATGACAGAGGATGCCTGAGATGAAAACGTTGGAGATGGAGAGTACATGTGTGACATCTCCTGTATCTAACTGGAATATTACACTGCAAAAGTACAGTGTGCTGGCACATGTGCTGTGAACCTAAAATGTGTTTAGAATCTGAGAAAACCCCATCGAAGTCAATGTGGATTTTGCAGGTTATGGGCTGAGTTTGGTTGAAAAGTGAAAGCAAACATTGGAAGCGCCCACAGTAACAGTTTAAACTATGCAATAGCTTATTTAAGGAGACCAGAAATCATGATTACAGGTTACCTGGTGACAGACTGATCTGATAGAGTGAAATCAGGTATGTGACACAAAGGTGTCTGGTACGGTGATTGATGAAGCATCTAAAGTCTAAAGTAAAAACTGTACCTGGCCTAAATCAAACATAGAAGTAAAGGTGTGTTTAGATGTTCTGTGAATGTAGTATGAACTGTAATTACTGTATGTTCCTTATATTTAATTCACTAATGAATGTTTTATAAATAAAATATTATATAAAAATAATGTTCGCCATGCACCGTCCTGTCAATTAAGTACAATCAAACTGTTCCAACATAATCCCTAGAATTTTGATGTGCAATACAAGGCCAAAAGTATACAGACGGCCAGATATTTCACCCGCATCTGATTGTTGAACATGTCGTTCTAAAACTACAGATGTTAATCTGCTACTGTACCAGACATGCACAGAAACACACATCCAGTACAGTAAGTAAGTTTTGAGTTTGCCTGACTTCCATTTCTGAACAGTTCTGTTCTTCTGTCTCAAACTGTGAAACGTTTGTGGACAAAACTCCAAGAAACAGGAAAATAAGTTATTTAAACTGCCACAGTTGAGAGCACGCCATGGTCTCAACCGTCATACTTTGCAGTATTATTAATAATAATGAATATGAATACTACATTAAAAGGCCAAGTATCAGCTTTATTCTGAGTTTATGTCATGTTTTCACAAATTCACATCAAATCTGTCACGGCACGTGGCTGTTTGTTGTTTTCTGTTTCGTTTCCTGCTCTCTGCACCCTGCTGCTCCTGCTCTCCTCCTGCTCTCCCCCTGCTCTCCCCCTGCTCCCCCCCTGCTCCCCCCCTGCTCTCCCCCTGCTCTCCCCCTGCTCCCCCCCTGCTCTTCTCTTCTGCTCTCCTCCTGCTCTCCTCCTGCTCTTCTCTTCTGCTCTCCTCCTGCTCTCCTCCTGCTCTCCCCCTGCTCTCCCCCTGCTCTCCTCCTGCTCTCCTCCTGCTCTCCCCCTGCTCTCCCCCTGCTCTCCTCCTGCACGGAGGAGAGCAGGGGGAGAGCAGGAGGATGACAAATTCATCAGCAAGAGAGATGGAAAAAGGGGGAAGGGCAGAAAAACTGCAAGTTATTGAGGTTAGGTGGAGTGTAGCCCATAATCACAGTTAATTAGAAGTAGCTCAGATAGTTGATGATTTATACCTCACATTTGTATCTCAAGCTATTGAACAGACACGGTTTAACTAAGAGTTTCAAACACTCCAATTTACCAGGCTGCTGTAAAATGTCTAGAAGAGAAAGTTGAATGGCTCAAATATCCTGAGAAGACCTGAAAGTCTTGGTGCTAACCAGGTTTAAGGCCTTTATTTAAGCCAAAGGTCATTTTGATTCACTGGTCCTGTAGTAGTTGATATGGAAGAGGTTACGCAATGCCGTCTGTTGTTTTATCTGATTCCTAAATAAAAAATCAGTTTCCCTTCCTACTTAGATTGCATGGGGGGCTGCATCCTTTGCAGGCTTCATTTGGCTACAGACAACTACAGCTGAAGTGAATTCACATACCCTCTTCCCCTGATGCTGTTTGGCATCTAGTCAGTTCTCCCACAAGGTGGCACTACAAGCTTGCAGGTAACTAAAAGATACCGAGCCGGGTGGAGAGAATTATATGCAAAGTGCATGAAACTATGTAAAACCATCAAACATTAGTCACAGCAACGTTTCCCAGCTGTAACACAGTAACGCAACATGTTTATTTGTACTGAGTGATTGAATCAAACCACTGCATGTTTGGAGGAGGAGGTTTGGATCCTGACCGGGGGCCAATATAAACCATCAGCGCAGGTTGAGGCCAGACCTGGCATGGGTCTTCTTGGTCCATTACATCTGCAGCAGCTGCAGAGCGTCAACACTTCCCCCTGATCCAAAGTGATGTCTCGAATCAAAGTGATGTCTTGTTTTGTAGACGTAAATATGACAAACTGCTTCAGAGCACCTGTAAAACTTTTTCGTAGGAGATAACAGTGGTGGATGCACCGATAAACACGGATTAGTTTCAGCTCAGCTAGCGTGAGAAGTGGGAGTGATGATGCATTGAACTGATAACCAGCAGAATAGGGTGTTTTTTCTGAATGCAAGGTATTTGGCAAGGAAGAAGAGGCGGATGAGTGTGTGTGTGTGTGTGTTAGGGTGTGTGGAGGCAGGATGAGGAAGGAGGGAGGAGAGGGGGTGGATGGAAAAGTCGGCAAAGATAAAACATGTCTGAGAGAATCATATACTACACTCAAATTTAGTCCAGAGCTCTGCATCAAGATAAACAGGCGAATTAACGACCAGATCTCCTTATGAAACTCAATCTCTTTCACATGCCAGAGAATTGAGCACACACACGCTCACACAACAACCCACACACCACTTAACAGAGATTCCATCTACAAGTATGCGGCATGATATATCACAGATCCTCCTCGAACAGTTTGCTTTTGTTTTATTCTGCTCTGAAAGATTGATAAGTCAGAATCTCTAAATCTGTGGATTTACGGTTCTGATTAACATCAAGGGGAAGAAATGTAGTGCACCAGTATTTCAAGTAGCTTGTAGTATTTGAGGGATTAGAAGATCAACCCTCTGTTTTTACTTTGTTCATTAAATCAGTTACACACAAAGGATTACAGCTCCATAAGTCCGTAAGTTGCTTAAAGTATCCTGACAACAGATCCTGCCCGAGTTTCAACTTTTGAACTCTGTTTGGTGCAGGCTGCCTGGAGACGACTGTGCCTGTCTGTAGACCTGCACAGAACATACAAGGACCCCAAGTTACAGCTGCGGGTTGTTTTCTAAGGGTGATTTAACGGTTACTCAATAAGGGAACCTGACGTTTAGGATGTTTAATCAAAAAGATGTCTTCCCACTTCCCCATCTACTAATATTTGAAATATATAGCAAATCAGATCAACTGTTTGTAATGTAAACAATGCTCAGCTGCAGCTGCCGCACTTTGGCTTCTTTTAGTTCATTGTTTTGGTTTCACGACACATTTAATGTTTTGCACTATATAACTTTTCTCATCGCTTCCAGCAACACAGCAAAAACAGCTCGGTTAAATCGATTGGGCGCCGCCAGTGCCACATCAGACCCAGTGAACACAGTGGTGGATTCGGCTGCTGAAGAAGGAGAGTTAGATTTAATTTAATTTGACATAATGTAACAATAAAACGAGCTGTAGCTCGTCGCGGTCTGTCCAATGAAACTAGGTGATAAAGTCATATCTTCTGTTCCTTTTTCTTCCTGAAAGACAGAATCAAAATGTGTTTCTTAATGTTAAACATATTAAAATAACACAACATACCTGAATATTTAAATTCTTCTCCTAAAATCTTTTTTTTTTACTGTGAGCTCCACTTCATCGAACAGGTTTTATACTTTCATACTTTGCCACTGTGGCTCATTGGTTTTGTTGTTTGCTAGTTTTACAGGCTGGTTGATTATGAAGTAATTTCTCAGCGCTCTCTCTCTCTCTGTCTGCCTGTTGATGCACTGTTGCCTAAAAATTAACAGAAATTTCTCTTAAGCCACAGTTTTCCTACTGTCATGTAATGTAATCTAATACATACACAGTAAAAATAAATGACAGCACATGCACTGTAAAGTGAAACATCAGTGTTTTGCTGGAATTCTTTACACTGCAGGACTCTACGCTATTACAAACAGTTCCTGCCAAGTTTCATGTTCCATTATAACAAAGAACAACACAGACTCTCACATGTCTGATTGGTGTCCTAATTTGTTTTGACCCTGTATGTTTTGCTTGTGACTGGGCCTTTGTATTGGCACCGCTCTCTGATTGCCAGGGACATGTTGCAGGATGGACCAAAGCCAGCAAAATGCAGTGAGCTCATCTGTTTAGGTAAAGCCCCAGATGGTTACAGACCAGGGTGAAAAATCCACTTCAGCTCATTAATCAATGCGTTTTTTTTCTTCTTTTGGCCAAGCAAAGGCAAAGATTTCTACTTATGCTGCGATATTAACCCATATTCTCCTCCCTTGATTAGTCACTCTCAGAGTGAATCACCCAGTAATTCTGCTGTAAAGGACGTCGCAGCCTGCTGGGCGGGAGCCCGGGCGTGCTGGCGAGGCCTGGTAATAGTGTTGATTACTGATCACTCATTAGGTTTCTTTCACTGCCAACGCTAAGCCCTCATCAGGAGATTTTTGGCCGAGTGGCCAGGCAGGGGTCCTGATCCAATTCACCTTTAAAGTTCAGTGGACCTGTTTGGGGTGCCACGGGTCAGCGCATCACCCTGACTGCTGTGCACTCTCAGAGGGGCCCTCATTACCTCATTTCCTGCTACTACTGTACTAGACAGTCATTTGAATCTCACAGTTTGGCTATAAAACATTTGCCACTGTGTTTGTCACACAGCATATTACAGTGTTTTTGCCAGGACATTATTCTTTTTGTGACATGATAGATAGATAGAAAGTAGAAATAACAAAAGTGAGGTGGGGAGGTGTTTTTGTGAATGGTCAAAATTTCCTCTCCCTTAAACAAATAAAATCATAATTGGAAATATTATTTTTACACTGCAGTATTTCTGCTACTTTTCCCAATGAATCCAAATATTATTATTTTTTTCTTATCACTGAACAAAATTGTAAATATTGTGTTTGTTGGTGTTTTCAGTTTTATTCATGTCTTTTGCACTTCAGGGAAACTGTGGTTTCTCATAAGACACATTTATTAGTCTGTATCAAGAAATGAATCCCGACTTGAAAGCTCTCTTGCTCGGCAGTGCAGCGTTTAGCTCATTAACCTTTTTTTCTTCTCAGCACCTCGCTGCAGTTAACAGTCTGTGGCCTCTTCCCTACTAAGACACATTCATGTTGCTGCCAACCAGGTCAATGCTGCAATTAAGCTGCTTTAAACTTGTTCAGTGGTGCTTGGAGGCCATAAAAATACTTCCGTTTGAGTGTCAATGGAAGCCTGCGGTGGTTAACGCTGCATTCATGGTGCGTGCTGCATTGTGTCCAGTTAGTGTAAGTAGTCTGGTCATAAGGTCAAAAGGGCAGCAGGAGTAAAGGATGCATGGAGGTACAGTTTATTTGAGTTAGTAGATTTCTTTTTACTTTAGATTTCTGTTGCAACAGAACACGTGGACACATTTCCTTGTTCGCCTTCACCCAGATGGCCTGAGGTTTATGAGTGTGCGGTGCATGTCGGACAGCGGCATCGCGCTCAGATTAGCAGTCCGTCAGGACAGCCATCATCAATCTTGTTCTTCTGTGAATGGCTGATTGGCTGCCATAAACTGGGCCTGATTGCAGTGTGCTGTTCCCAGCAGAGGAGTTTTCAATTCCTAGAGAGGCCTGGAAACAAAACCTGCACATACAAACAATGTGTGTGGCGCAGTTCAGTGTCCCACATTATAAGATGTTATAGGACACAAATGTTTGTACCAGCATTACCTAGCTAACAATGTAGGAAAACAAAAGCATGTGCAAGTTTGAGCACAATATGACACACAATTCGGTCAGTTGCACATTTATATTCTTTACATTCTTAAAGTCATTATTTGCTTGATGGTATTTATAATTATTATTTCACACATCATACAGAAAGTTTAACACAATGCATCTCACAAACTACATGATGAGTCATTGTTAAAAAGGCACCGTCAAACAAATAGGATTAAGACTTAAATTTACGATTAGTTCCAAGAAAACGGAAAGATCACTCCTGCCTAATTAACAAGGTGGAAATCTTAAAAAGCAGCTGATGTTATTTGTAATTGGGTTACAGTGGTGGCCTCCAGTCAAAAATCCCTCCATCATTTAGACTCGACTAAAAAAGTGTAAGACGTGTGCACCTCAGGGCCTCCTTTTGTAAGTGGGTAACCCAAGTCTGGATTTAAAAAATGCTCCATTGATAAAATGAATCAGAATCTGTTGTCAGAGCAACTAGAGGCGGGTGTGCTGATGGTGCAGGGAAGCTGATGATGAATGACTGGCAGTGCTGGTAAAACTGAGCATGTGGTAGTGGCACTGACACTGGGACATTAATTGAGTTTCTGACACACTACAATCTTAACGTAATGGGAGGAAGAAAACTACATTTGGCACAGACGGCACTTCGAGCCCAATGAGGACTCGCTAGTGGGTATGAGTCATCCCTGTCGCCGTGGCTACACCGCATCGTCATCTGTTTGAGCGAAGTCCACTGCAAATTCATAAATGACGGAAGTGAGCCTTAAAAAGTCACGTAGGTAAATATAACACATGTTTTTTTCTTATTAATCCATATTCACATGTGATTGTGCACAAGACGAAGGTTTCAGCTCGGCTTCAACAAAGGAGAGGAACCAAGGAGAGAAGGACACAGGTCATGGTGACAGTGTGAGCATGCAGTGATTATCATGTTTCATCATGTAATACAGGTGAGGGTGATACTTTTGCATATATTACATTAACATTACATGTTCAGGGAAATCACAGTTTTATCCTGAGAGGGTCAAGAATATAAGGGCTGTCCAGGGCATGGTCGTGGTCAATCCATCCAACTTTAGTCAGGCAGTCAAAGAGGATCACTTCAATCAGAAGGATTTGTCTTCTGGGGACCATGAGTGTTACAGATACAGTGACGTGTTTCAGTCAAACCTTATACCTGAGTCATCTTCAAATTTAATTGCTCTTTTTTAACTGTAAAAATTCTGCTGAAGTCTAAAAACAAAGTTTCTCAAACTGGACCGGTGAAAGATTCCAGCTCAGTCCACATCACAGAAATGTGCGGAGGTGAGTGTTTAGACTTACTTACTTAATAAAAAAATAAATGTTTCCAGTATGATCACAGTCAGTATGATCTAAAATGCTTCACTTATTGTCACGTTTGATTGAATCAACCAGCAAATATATGACACTTACCCAATAATTAGCAAAAAACTATTCGTTAGATCAATAATCAGCTAATTTTTATAGTTTTATAGTTTTGAGTTAGTTGTAAAATGTTAGACGTTTCCTTCCTTCCCTTTCACAGATCTGTTTATTTATTTCATTTCAACAGTCATAGGATGTGTGTTCTCGACAAGATTGATAGCGTGGCATAGAAGGTGATGGTGAGTGAGGTCAGCCAGCTTTAAGTCAAGGATGTGTATGTGTGAGTGTGTGTGTGTGTGTGAGTGTGGTCAGACGCTCCATGCCACCAGCTTAACCTCTGGATTCCCGACATTCCAGTCCAAAGTCAGGCACAAGTCTCACCACTGGTCCATTTAAGGTGATTGACGTTATTTGCTACCATTAGGCACTACTATGTAATTGACCTTTGACCCTCACAAGCGACCTGTTGAAACAGCTTTAAACCGGATCGTCTAATCTCCATGGGAAAAGCCCTCAATCTAGACTCAGGGCTCTAAAAGCAATCAACACCCAAAGGTGAAGGAGGGGAGTCTGGGTCACGGCTACCACATCGCTGTGATCGAGTCAGCGAGGCGATGATGAGGATCATTTTGTTCAGACTTACTTCGATTAAAGTACAACACAAGGTCGTTTTCCATTCCTTTAAAAGACAGATACAGAGAAAAGGTGTTTCCCCTCTGAGAAAAAAGGAATTAGAAAGTCTTCCTTCCTTTTTTTTACAAGTTCACTCATGCAGGTGCTAATTTTAATGACCTTGTACACTGTTTTAATAATCACGTGTTTATAATATTATAACTTTATTAGCTTCTGTTTTGTAGTTTATGAATTTCACACTGGGGATCAGTAAAGTATTTACTTTTATTCTAGTAAGTGCCGTTGAGGTATAAAGGGAAAACTAAAAAGTAGAAATATAATTATTCTTTAGTGAATGTTCTTAGCTACAAGTCACACTGATTCGAAAAAGAACCGCACTTAAACCTATTTTTGCACAAAATGAAGACTCTAGGAAAGAATGTTTTTAGAAATGTGCAAATTTAATAATTTTTAATTATTTAAATTACAGATCTTAAGATTGTAAAATTTTAACTCGCTTGAAACTAAAATCTTTGTGTTTTCAACAGTACTTTGGCTGCTTGTGTCCGTTTTGTTTGTGAAATAAAGAAAACACAGATTTAAGTGATAAACACAGGAGTCTGTACGTATAATATCCAAATACTTTGTTGAACAAGATGTTTCAGACCAGCTGTATGAACTATTACTTCCTTTTCGTGGTTCTCATGATGAAATGCTTCAAAACACCTCCACATGTTGTATTTCTGTCTGCAGAGCCTCAACGTGTGACTCCAGCTCCAGTCTTTCCTCGTCTGACGGGATACAATCTGACAGCTTGGAGAGATTAACGGAGCTCTGACAATGAGACATTGTTTCAGATGATACTGATCAAAGTTCACTTTAATCCTGTTAATTAAAGCAAAGAATAACACGCAGCAAATCTACGACTTAAATGGATGAAGGATTTTGATCCTGTAATTCTGTTAATACTTTAGTTTCTGATTTGCTGCTGCTTTTATAGCAGCTGATCAACAACCTTATAGAGGCCCGAAGAGCGAGGGCCGCGAGTAAACCCGCTGATGAAGGCACGCGTGGTGGGAGGTCTCTCTGGTTTGGTGGTGATGACCTCTTCCTCACTACGTGCCTCTTAGATCCAGATATGACAAGTGGCCTTACAGATCCAAACATACTTTCATCACAGCGCTCCCAGAGCTGAAGGCAGAGACAGAGAAGGAATAATTCACCTGCTGTCTTTTCAGTAAGTTAGTAAGTTTATTAGGCTGCGACTGATGTGAAGATTGATGAGAAATAAAGTAGAATGTTCACCATATGAAATATGACATTCTGTGTTTTTCATGCCTTCATCTCATCTCGAGCTGATTACTGTCACAGGGAGAAAAAAAGAATCGGGTTAAACCATCACTGGGTCAAAGTGCAGCTGCCAGAATTTTAACAGGTGCCAAAAAAAACCCATTCTTGCTCCTTTGGACTCGTTTAGATCTATGACTGAGTTAAGACTTTCACTTATTGCTTGTTACTGTTCTAGCTGTGCCACAAACCTGACGTCTTTTGTTCCCAAAGGTTCACAGATGCAGCTGTTTGCAGTCCCTGCTCACACACTGTGGAACAGTCTCCCCGAGGAAATCCGTTCCTAAAACGCATTCTTAGTGTGATTTTTCCCTCATCAACCTGAAAAGGTGTGTTTTGGTCTCCTGTCCTCACTATGTGATGTTTTTTTCCCTGCTGACCTACTTTTATCTATTTTGCTGTTATGTAATTGCTTTTTAAAGGTGCTGTATAAATAAAGTTTTTAACTTTATTAATCAGACGATTGGTTTAAACAGTGAGGAAAGTCCAGAATGTTTCGCCGCTCCGTTTCACGTGCCTTGTCCCTGAGTTCAGTCAGTTAATGTTGTCAGTGTTCTTTCTTCTTTTCTAACACTGCAGATAAGTTTTACATGTCTGTGTGCCATGTTCAGTGCTGCCTCATACTGTCACAGCTATTCTCTGCTCCCCCGTTGAACAGATTTGTTACCAAAAACATGAACATTTGTACATGTTTGTGCGTCTGTTTTGCTCAGCCTCCGCTTGTTTTTCCCATCAACACTCCCTCCACGTTTACTGCGCCTTTGTTTTCGCTGCGGCATTCCTCTGAGAGCAGATAAAACCCAGATCCAACAGTTTATATGAAGTACAATGCTCCTCTATTACAACCATGACATGTTAAATATTTCCTCTTGAAGTTACCACACATTTCCTCAACGTGCTTTAAAGTCATAATTGAAAACAGGCAGCTTTTGTACCTCTGAGTCACAGTAGCCTGAAATATGTTTAAGTCTCTGTTGTTTTCTTCCAACGCAGGTGAATCATTTAGGCTCCGATCAAACGGCTGCGGGGAAAAGCATTTGGGTAAACGTTGATTGGAGGAATCTGTGACTACAGGCTCCTGTTCAAACCAAATGTTAGTGTATGTGTTTCTTATTGTATGCATGGGAAAGAGCCCCCGCTGCTCCGAGTGAGCGCTACCTGTGAATAAATGCATGGATTTATGACTCCGAGTGTGTGTGTGTATGTGTGTGTGTGGCATGGCAGCGGGGCTTTTCCGTCTTGTCAATGGAAAACATTAGTGTCATGCCCCCACAAAACCAACCCACCACCCCTTCAACCCCCTCGCCCCCCTTGTTTAATTCAGTCCATCAACACTTCCTCCTTCAGCCTGTTAGTGTCACACTGCATTTCCTCTCTGGCCTCAACCAGACCAGCTCCCCACAATCGGCCCGGTTTTGGGTTTCCCTCAAACGGCAAAGGGCTTCAAAGTCAATAACTGCTTTTTTGATTTTTATTGACCCAAAGACTCGGCTCCCCCTTCTCACCACCCAAATGCCACTCGCCCCCACATTTCTGTAAGGGGAATAAATTACAGTAAAAGGCCGGTCGCGCTGAAGTCTATAAGCGTTGTTGTCTTCCTGATTGCACCTGCAACTATTTAACAAGGTGTTAGAAAATTCCCGGCCTTCAGCACCTCAGAGGATCCCTGAATGTCTGATGTTCACACAGATGAAGAAGACCGAGGCTTTAGGTTTCGATGTTTAGACATTAGAAAAATAAAGCTGACTTTGAATTTAAGCTTTCTTTGCTCAAGCTCTCTGAGACTCCTCTACTAGCACGGGCGTTAGCATTGGCTCCACACATTCAACATTAAAACTGAATTCAATTTTCAATTCAGTTCAGTTTTATTTGTATAGTGCCAGATCCCAGCAAAAGTCATTTCAGGGCACTACAAAAATAGTATATATAAACATAATAATGCAGTCCTACTTCAGCAAGCACTAGGCGACAATGAAGAGGACAAACTCCCTAGAACCAGGCTTGGGGTGGGCGGTCATCTGCCTCGACCGGTTGGGGTTAGTGGACAGAGGAGAGAGAAAAAGACAGCAGGCAAATGAAAAACAACAACGAGGAGGTCTGGGATTAGCAGCTGCACACTGGATATCATAGAGCTTCGAGCTGGGGATTCCTGCAGAGAGGTACAGAGAGACCAATCACTAGAGACCACATCATCGCAATGCATTTTGGCAAATGCATCAAGTTGTGACATAAAATCAAATCAGTACAATATTGAGATTACTCTCCGGTCTAAAGATTGAATTCACTGCTAAAATAACTTTTAACAGTTTCCCACTGTTTGCAGTGTTTGTGCTACCCAGAGAGCACAGTGTACGAAAACACGTGATTAGATTAACAACATTAATGCAGCATGTAGAGTTAAATGAGAAACATGTTGCCACGTCCTGGAAACTCTTCTGCTGCAGGATCACCTGATATTTCCTTCGCAGATACAGTATGAGATACGTTACACATAAAGTTATGACGATGCAGCTGGTTCACCTTTATGACTTTTTACCACAGAAGGAGGTATTTATGTAAAAATGTTTTCCCTTCCTGTGAATGGAAAGGTGGAGAAGGAACAGACAATCTGTAGGTAATAAGCCTCCCAATGACTGCCTGTGATCTTTTGGGGGAAATCGACTCACTAATGGCTCGCCCTATGTCCTGTGTCATTTCCTTTTGATGTGATCGGGCAGTGATGATCAGCGATCTGGCTGCGTGTAGTAAAGAGCTCTCAGCAGGCACTTTTAATTACTGCGGGGACTGATTTCGGCCGTGGAGCCCACCTCGTCTGGTTTTTATTTCCAACTGCAGACTGACTGTAAAACAACACTACCAGCGCTGTCACCCAAAACCAAAGCTGCTCATGTACAAAAGTAACTGAGGCCCTGATTATCGCTCTGTGTCGGCCATGTGAGCGACAGTTGCTCTGTTTTTACTTACGGCCCCCTCCCTCCTCCTCCTCCTCCTCCCCCACCCCCTCCTCCATTTCTCCCTTTCCTTTAAGGATCATTCTGCACACATAAAAACTGATGTCAAGTGCACACGCTACATGCTCTATCTCAGACAAATCAGAGCCAGGTGTGTCCGCAGGAGAGAGCTGATATTAGAGAGATATTGCAAACATCTGCGTGTTCTGCGTGTCCTCATCACTTAGATCCCCGTGTGACAGTAAAAAGCTGCGGAGAGAAGAGGGGAACACCCGCTAAAAAGCAACTCTGCCCTGTTTGTTCTGTTGCCAAAAAGCCTGACGGATGAGGCTCTGCAGCAGGGACAGGGAGCAGACACACACACACACACACACACACGCACACAGACACACACACACACACTTTCCAGTCTGACTGGTAGGCACTATCTATTTTCACAATGTCTGCACATGAATGCTAATAGAATTGAGCGTCACCAAAAAGGCACGGGGGTCTGAACCAGACCGGACACGACTTCTCTGACCAGTTTTGGTTTTTTGCTGTTTTCGCGTAGTGGATTTTGAAACTCACAGAGAGTCAGAAATACCAAACCCACATTCCAAGAACTTCCAAGCAGTCCTTTCACACACAGACTTGTTTTATTGCAGATGTGAATTCCTCGTGTCCTTCATCTAGGTGTTAATTAAAAGGAAGCAGGAATTGGATCTACCAGTCCCATCCAGCCAAACACTCATGTCCCTGACTGTCACAGAACCTCCAGACACGTTTAGTGATTAAAGAAAACACTGGCCCAGTGTTTGTTAGAGCCTGTTTAACTCAACTTAACTAGAGAATCAGACCCATTTAGGTCTCGCTGTGGTGGTTTAGGTGGGATTATCACGTTCACGCCAGATGAAACGAATGGCACCAGGAGGGAAAAGGAACTCTGCCTGATTCAAACGGACTGGAGCCTGTAGCCCACAGTAATGGGGCCACTGCAGAGTTTTGAGGTCCTGGATTCAAATCTCAGCATCAGCAGCAAGTTCTGTTAAAGTTAACACAAACAGTAGTTTATGATTGACAGTGAATGTGAGTACTGACATGTAGACAGTGTCACTCAGAGTGTAGCTTCTTCAACACCTTTCCCACACACACACACACACACACACACACATTTACTGCTGGCTCTCATCCTCCTCCCCTCAGGTGCAGCACAACATAGAGGAGTTGGATGTTTCCAGCCTCAATAAAACTTAACCATTGTGAGGTGCTGGCATGCTGTAAGTTTTTAAGATGCCAAGAAAATGTGGATCTGCGCCCACTGTCCTCTCATGAAACCTTCACCACAAACTGTAAGGTCGAGAATGAGAATGTTACTGGAGGATCCAAACGCCAGAGACACAATATGTTTGAGAAGTGACATACAGGGAGAAGGGTCAGGTGAGGTTTACGATAGAAACGTGTTGCAGTGTGAGTTTGTTGTCTCATTAATTACATAGAAAGTTTAGGTGTGTGTGTGTGTTCAAAGACTTGATAAACATAAATAGATGTTCACGCTGCAGAGGCTGATAAAATCTGCTGACCGGGAGAGGAATGTAGAAGGCATCCTGCGAGCCCGTTGAGCTGGGCTGCTCAGCTTTGCAGTTCTTCTTCACGGCGTACACTCGCTGCACACAAAACATCCAGAGCGGCTGTCTGCAGTGCAGGGGCGTTACCAGCTGACTGTGTCTGATGATCCAGACACACATGGGGATGTTATTCCTTTTATTTATTTAAAAAATGATTTCCCTTCAGTGTTTCTGGAGCATTTTTATGACTAGATTTAATGAGTTATAAGTTATAAAAAAGACGTTTGGTGAATACGAGTTAAAGTTAAATAACTACACAAATATATTTCATTTATTTTCTCTTTGTGTCTGATGGGGTGAATTTATAAATAAACTTGCACCAGACAAAGAAATGCAAATAAAAAAGTATCATCTTAGATGTTTGTGTTGGAAAACACGGAGGCTCCATTCAAGTTACTTGGCCTGGAAAAATGTAGGGAAGTACACACACATCTGCAGCACAGCAGCGATTATGTCCCATCACTTGACAAACCTCTTGGTTCTGCACAGCTGAAATAGTGCTCGGTGAGGGAATGTGAGGGATAAGTGCTTAATATTGCTGCTACAAAGTCTTATCGTATTTGAGCAACTTTCTGTTTACCCGCAGCACCGACCCACAGAGGACACACCTGTCTACAGCGATGAGCTACTCCAGACCCACCTGCACCTCCTCCTCCAGCACTTTTCTGCCTCACTCAACTGTGAAATCGCTCTCTGCCAAGTCAGTTTGCACGCAGGCAGAAAAAAAGTGGAGGATTTCAGATGAACTGCTAATGCAGGAATGTTCTGCTGAAATGTTTGATGCGAGGACATAAAGCACATTAAAACGCTGGATGCCACACCCCTCACTTTTACTGGTGAAGGTGCACTGCCACTGGTCACAACGAACTTCTTTTTTTTCTAAAGCACTTTTGTTGTGGTTGGAGAAAATGAATGTCATCGAGTACTTCATCCATGTGGACTCTTGAGAACCAGGATACCACATGTTGTGCACCTTAACATGACCCTATAGCTTCTTATAATCTAACATATGCTGTGGGCATATATTCACATTTTCTTTTTAAAACAAGAGATGAAAAATACCTGAAGAACTTTCTTAAGTACGGTTTCCTGACAATTTTAGTTTCTCTCTTCAGGATTATGCATAACATACATGCATAATCCTAAATAAAATAGATAACATATAGATAATAGATATGTTATAATAGATAACTTCTTTTAACATAAAAAGTTAAAAGAAGTTGAAAGAAAAACGTATTTGTGGTGCATGTGCACCATGTGTGAGTGTAGAGCCTGCACACACCTGTAATTTGTGCCTCAGCTGTCAACAGTGTCTCAGTGATTATTTTTCAGCTGTGACAGATGTGCAAACTTCTCTGTTTTACCTACTTTCTAGACGTCTTTTGACGTGAAGACCTGTCAATCACAGCCGGCTGTGACTAAAGAGGAAGTGACAACTTGAAAAGAGCAAAGCCCCACAGCAAAGACTACAAATAAAACATCGCTAAAGTTGACTTAACTAGCAGACGGAGTAATAAATGTCTTCCCTCGTGTGTCAGTCAGAGACTCTGAGCCTGCTGCCATCTGACTCCACACAGAGGATTTGCACTCTAAAGCCTCGAACAGGCTGCGTTTACCAGAGCAAACACAGAGGTCAAGATGACAGGACATCACTTTTGCCAGAGGCTTAAAGCAAACAAGGGAGGCGCGTGTTTTAAGTAGTCTGCATAAATACTTAAAGGCAACGTCTCTTCCTTTTTTTTCTGGGATTTTCTCCACACACACCCTGTAAACATGTTTTCTCTACTTTTCTGTATCTCTCAGTCACTGTAGTCAGGTCTCATTCCTCCTTAGCTTTCGTTTCCTCCTTACTGCACCATGGACATGTGTGAAACATTTAACATCACAGAAAATCTCTGCAAGAAACCAGAAAAACACGAACGCGGGCCTGTGATCCACCATCTGATAGCAACAGCTGAATCCTGCACTCGATTTACACCCGTCTTTGTTTCCTTGGCAAATATTTTTCTCCATCTCACAGCAAATCTTCCACAGCGAGACACAGTGCAGGAACGCCTCCGTACGCCACTATAGAGACGGCACATTCCAGTCCTTTGTCCTCCGCTGGCCGTTCAGAGCAGCTGCTTCAATCCGACTGCCCCCTTTTTTTTTATATCTCACCTTGTTGTTTGGGGAGTGACAGTGAGGCCTTCAGCGCATCACACGCATTCCTTCACCTCGCCCTCCTCACTCCCCACTTGATTGCAGCCCTTCTTTTAAAGGACGTGTACGTTCTTTAATGTCTACAGCCCCATGAGACAATAGGCCACTTGACCTTTGACCCCTGTGAGGAAAAGGCAGGGTTAATCTGATGTTAAGATCCTCCACTGCCATTGTCTGGGAGGCAGTGGACCCACTATGGGTACAGACTAAAGAGGGGGTGGGGGGGGTGGTCAGTCACTACATCTGCCCACCAATTTGTTTGTCACTTATTGCCCCCCCCGTTCTGTCTCGACCTCCGACAAGCAGCCCACCCAGGGAAGATGGCGCTCTTTCCACTTGTCTGATGACCCTGCGTTCACCCTGCAGACTGTCACTCACCCTGATTGTCCCTTTAACAGCAGAGTTAGGTGTACTGTACCTTTAACTGATCAGCAACAACAAACAAAACACCAAACCTACAAACAACAGTTTCATTATCGATCATTTCTCTGGCTTCTGACACTTACAACCTCCTGCAGCTGCTATAATGGATATTTTTATACAGTAACTATTCATCAAATGGACGACGTAAAGAAGGGCACAGACACTGTGGACGGGGTCGCTGGCAGTGATGAGCCTACAGTAAGTTATCACCTGGATCTGCAGCTCGTCTTGGCCTTACAGGGCTTCGCAGTGTGTTTAAGCTCACTACTAAACGTCTGGTCCATGAATGTACCCGTTCAGTTTACTCTCACCTCCATCTCGTAGTGTTGGCTTTGGCCACGAACCAGTTTCCAGAGAAAAACACAAGGACACTGAACACGGTGGGGCCTCCAGATGTTTCACCGGGAAGATGTTGACACCAACAAACAGAGATAACGGAGATGAAACACGCGTCCAAATAAACCATGACGCTGAGCTGGAACTGCTGTGAGTAAAAAAGCAGCAGGTTTTTTTTAAAACCTTTTTATTAAACTGAGTTGATCTTAATTTGGCACGAGTAGGGGTTTCTGTGTCTGACATGACTTTATGGCTCCTCGCTACTTGTTCTACTGCTACACATCCTTTATCCTTTATACTGAAACCACAATTATCACTCCCACTAAGCAGCTCGACAGTATTTATTTATAGCCTTTAGGAATTTTGCTGTAGAGTGACACAGTGGTGATTTTTTGGTCTGCGATGCTACGCTTTGGTTCCTCTGTTTGATGTGTTTGATGTTTCATAAAAACACTTTTATGGTTCAGTGATATTGTGTGATACTTTTCCCTCGCCGATAGTGGAGGAAATTTTAGGTATAAATGGTTTCGTCCTAATTTTGTCAGTGGGACAAAAAACGTTAAACTGAACCACATTTTTAAGTCAAATAGAACATTTTTTTAGAGCTTCTAGTCACCAAATATTCAAGTTGCCCTTAAATAAGCTGCGGGATGCTCACAGGTAGATTACTGGCATGCACGTGTGGAAAACTATACGATTAAAAACAGATACCATAAAGTATGAACATAAAACAAATATACTATCATTCAATTCGCAACCAGAAAATAGAGTTTAATGCGTTTTCATTTTCTGTTACTCTACATATCTTACATTCATACAGTTTATAAGCATTGGGGTAACAATTAAGATTTTTTTATCGCATTTTATGCCGTTAACTGTCTGATGTTAGACAGCAGAGAAGAGGCTGCATAAACTCTAGTTAAACTGTGGCATGACCTGGATTATTCCTCCATCTGTATGTATCAGTCAGTATATGATCTTCTGATTCCAGTAAATAATGCAAAACACTAACAAAATAAAAGGGACGATTATATTTTAAACAATTGCAAAGTCAATAAAAGAAAAAGGAGTTCACAAAACAAAAAAATTGTTTTCTCATTGGTGATTAATTCTTTCTCATTGAAATGAACATAGTTGTCACATTTCATCACTAGAATATTACCCACGTGTGTTTATTTGAACCTGAACGTGACTCATGCCGTCTGGAAGCTGTAACAGAACAAAGAGGGCAACAAAAAGGCAATAACTTATTCATAGAAGATAAAATATTATTTCTATAACAAATATTTACACACAGCACCTTTGAACATCAGAGCATAAGCGACAAAAGTCGTGTCTCTCCTCCAACACAAAAAGGTAAAATCCTCCCTCAGGTATAGTGGAAATGTACCGATGGTGGTTTTGTCACATTTTCTCCAGCACTTGAGGACGTTCCCTGAGTTATAGGCCTTGCCGAGTGCTGAGAAGACTTCTAATCCTGGCAGAGACGTCACTTCATTTTGCTAAAACTTGTTTATCAGAAGTTTCTCCTTAAATAAGTCAAACGTGTAGAAGAAACGAGCCAAAAAGTGTCATAAATCAACGTTGTTCAATCACCAAATGCATGAAAGCATTTTGGATATAAGCAGATTTATTAGACTGCTCTGAACCGTCTTCAGGATTACACATGATTTTCAACAGGTTGCCCTTCTGAAAACTGCCACTTTTTTAAACACTCTTTCCTTAAAACTCTCAGCAAGCGAGCAGATAAGTGTGTTTCCCAGAATCTAAACTGTTTTTTGAAGCCTTTGGAATATTTGGTGACACAAAGAAAAGACACACATTTATCAGATGTCTATGAATTTATAGGCACTGCAGAGTTCAAGGCGACCAAACGGATAAATCCTCCGACAGAACAAACAAGGAAACAAACAGACAAACAAACAGGGCTTGAGGTATTAGAGATGGTTTTGAAATGCACAAATTCAGTTTTTCAACACCCCCGCGTTCTGATCTACACCTCTGAGAGCCACTACCTACAGCCGCAGGACTCCACCACCATGTCCTCGTACTGTTTGTACACCACGTTGTTTCCTGAGTCGATGTAAAGGATGCTGATGGGGCTGAGCTTGGAGGGGGCGCAGCAGCTGGGCGGCATGTTGCTGGGATTCATTGAGTTCATTAGAGTCTGGATGATGGCGTGGTTCGTGGGCTCCAGGTGGGAGCGCAGGGGGAAGTCGCACACACCCTCGCAGTGGTACGCTTCGTAATCCAGCGGGGCGATGATCCAGTCGTCCCAGCCCAGTTCTCTGAAATTGACATGCAGAGGCTTCTTGCTGCACCTGGATTTGTTTTTTTTGCCATGTCTCTTCCCGTGTCGGGTTTTGGACGCAGCCGTCCTCCTCCTCCTGCTGGCTTTGGTGCCGGGGCCTCTCTCTCTGGCCTTCTTCTCAAAGCCCAGCAAAGCTCTCCCTTCTCTCCTCTCACTAAACAAAGTCTGCCTCTTCTTGGACCTGGTGAACACCACTAAGATCGCTTTCTTCTGCTGAGGCCTCCCATGCCTGTGCAAACCCAGTAGGTTCAGGTCCAGCTCCCTCTCAGGATTGTCCAGCATGGCCCTGAGCTCGAGGCAGAAGTGCTTGCCCTGACTAAGGTGCTGTCGTTCTTTGAATATTTCCCACACGTCTAACACCTCCCACTTTGGCCTGTGGGAATCCTGCAGGTCCAGCGTTTTGGAGTCAAGCAGCTGCTGGTCGTGGCAGGAGAGGAGTTGGACCTCGACAGGCTCCGCTTCCGATATTCTGAAATTCCCAGACACTTTGCTGTATATCCTGAGCTCGGCTCCCAGCACCTCCGCTTTTTCTGAGAGGGTTGAGACGTCGAACAGATACTGCTGTCTCTTCAGAGCGGAGAGTGGGAGGTCATCTGTGGAAAGCATTAAAACGGCAGGGTCAGATGCATTCTCACGGAGATGGTGCACAGACCACAGAGATGTGTAGTCTGACAGCAGAAATCCACTTTTGTCTGTGCTGTACTAACCTAAGAGAAAGGTTTGACTTATGGCTATTTGAGCAAGTCTGTCCACACACACACACACACACACACACACTCAGAGTTCAACATACCTTGTCCATTGTCCACAAAACTTGCAATAGTGTTTGCAGCTTTTGAAGAGCGGAAGAAGCTGGCGTTCAGTCCCAGCTTCTCTGCCGTGGAGAAGGTCTTGTATATTGACAGCATGTAATCGTGAGGCTCCACTGAATCTTTAGATGTTGCTTTGTTGGACCTGTCGATAAACGGCGGCGCGTAAAAGTACTTGGCCGCTTCTCTTCCATCATGAACTTTCGCCACCTTGCTGCTCTTCGGAGCAGCTGGAGGGAAGATGGCGAGACTCTGAAAGCAGGGGATTTCCCCCCAGAACACGAGCGACGCGCAGAGCAAGGAGAAGCCACAGAAATCCATCCTGAACCGGAGCCGGTGCCTGAGCTGCGGCCGGGGGGGGGACCACGGGCAAAGCCGGAGCTGAACTCTGCATCCACCGCTGCTCCGCAAACTACGCACAGCTGAGGAGCACAGGCGGTGCACAGTGGAAGGGGGGGGGGGGAGAACACGCCCACATTGTAATGTTATCGCCAGGACTAAACAGAGGCGCAAATTAAGCTTGTAAAACTAATTGTTCTCCTGTCAGCTGCCTCCTGGGAAGGCAGATGTGCGCTCAAAGGAACGTTCACGCACGTTCTGGTTTCTAATCAACCTGCTTTTATGCGACAAATAATTCCCAACATTCATGTTTTAATGGTGAGCTTTAGCCCAGTTTGACGCGTTTCTTTGGGTTCAGTCAGGTGTTTGCCTGACTGACCGCTGCCTCCAGGCTTTATGGGATAAACCACGGTGCCTCCCGCCCTCTAGTGAAACCCAAACGTAGTGCCCTGCTGCAAAGGTTCAATCATGCAGCCAAACATTCAGCACCATGGACAGAGTCTCACTCATCATCACAAAATCATGAAGTGATCAAGAAAAACAGAAATACAACGAAGATGCAATCAACAGTTTAATCAGAACTTAGGAGAATATACGTTCTAATAATCAGAAAATGCAAACCTCTTGCTTGCTACAGAATCACGTGGAGCTCTATCACACAACTCAAACATCTATATTGATTCTAATGAGTTTTCAGACCTCATAAAGGGAAACACACAAACTCTCAGATGTTAGAAATATATGAATCCTATCTAGCAGTCTAGTATGTTGAGGTATTCTTCATTAACAAAACTTCCTGTTTATCATATGAGGGTTCCTCCTGAGCAGCAGAGCACAGCGTAGACAACACTGAGCAGACACAGGACGCTGGCAGAGACAGTGGTCCCAGAGCCGAAGATGCTGCCGCCGGACTGTGGTTTAGTGGATGTTGTCTGTGTGCTGTTAGATGTTGTCTGACTGGACGCTGTGCTGTTAGATGTCGTCGGCGCAGACACTGTGCTGTTAGATGTTGTCTGAGTCGCGTTGCTGATGGCCGGAGCGCTTCTGACAGTGAAGCTATTGGACGCAGTTCCCCACTGCATCAGCGTGAAGACCATCTTCAGGTTCTCACCTGCAGGGAGAGGTTTTTCAACTTTACCTGATACTAAATGTGTGTGTGTGTGTGTGTGTGTGTGTGTGTGTTTTACAGATCGTCAGACGTACCGCTGTTAAGAATCGACAGGTCGGTGAAGTTGGCCCAGCAGCTGCTGAACAAGATGGTTGTGTTTCCTGCAAGTCCACCTGTGTTGTTTCCAGAGGCGTCTGTCAGCCTCGCTGTAACAGTGAGAGTCGTCACTCCCACCGAGACACAGGCGCCCTGCAAACAACAGCAACACACACGGAAGTCAGTAGTTTCTTTCTAAACAGCACTGCAGAAACATAGAGTAAACAGGCTAAAAGGCCTTTTGGCACTTTTGGACTAAAACAAAACTCCTGGTGGCTCAGTGGTTAAGGCAGAGGGCGGGGATGCAGGAATAGCGGGATCGATTCCCAGCTGAGACACCCAGCCCATAGTCCCCCATACCAGGTGTGTCCCTGAGCGAGACACCCAGCTCTAGCTCCCCGAGCGCCGCCTGTGGCCGCTCGCTGCTCCCCCCGAGGGGGGAGGGGTCAAATGCAGAGAAGAAATTTTGTAATGTAAAAACATATCAATGACAATAAAGTGGATTCTTCTTCTTCCGAATAAAACCGTGTTGTTAAAATCCTTAAAATAGAAAAACATGACCTTTGTGCTTTTCTACTTTCTACTACTAAGAACAATCATAATCTACTCTTTAGCTGCTTTAAACAGCTGTGCAGGTCATTGACTAGCAAACATCCCGTTTAGCAGCAGCTGGGCCGATGAGATGATCTGTTTGCAGACGAATCACTGCTTCACCTGCGAGTCCACAGCCATCAGGCTTGGCTGCTGGTACAGCGGGCCCACAGAGTACCCGGCTATCGGCTCCTGGATCAGCAGCAGGTTGGCCACGCTGGACACGTAGCTCACTGTAGGATCCGCTCTCGTCACTGCTGCTGCAGCCACCTGGATTTCAGAGTAAAGACGTCGCAGTTTATGTACCGACCAGGCAAAATGCTGTTAGTGCGACTCAGGCTGGAGCTTCACCTGACTCCAGCTGGGATCAGACGATGAAGGAGGAGGTGGTATGATCCCCATGGTGGAGACGTTAAAGCCAATGGCCTGACTGAGGTTCCCGCTGACCGCTGCCTGACCCAGACTATCAGCAAGGTTCTTCAGCAGTGCAAAGTCCTGCGCATCTGAGAAGTCACAGAGTTTGTTTATTACTGGTCTGGATCTGGTACTTACACGGTTACATCTCACAGAAACATGTGCTGAGTCTTTCCACTAACTGTTGGTGCTGTTGCCGGTTTGCTGCACTGGAGGTTTCATGATCGCCACCTCCACAGACAGGCCTGTCGACCTCTTCCTACGCCGCGCGCTCTCCCTGATGATCTTAGTGATCCGCATCATGTTTGGAGGAACCTTGAGGAACTTGGCGAGGTTATTGATCAGGTTGTCTCCAAAGAACTGGTCTTCAGTCATAAAGGGCAGCCCGAAGGCAACGACAAGAACTGGGGAGGTTCGGATCTCTATGGGCGTTGAGCCCTGCAGCAGAACTTGCAGCATCTTGTAGTCCTGGTCGAAGAAATTGGTGCCAGCGGTGGCGTTCATCTGAGGGATGTATTGACCTGAAGAGGTCATAAATAGAAAACGGTAAATGTGAACGCACTAACGTGTTTATTTCTAACATCTCATAGACATTTTATTCCTTTAAATGTTCCAGTTTTTACTACATAACATTACTGATAATCATCCCGTCCTGCTCGTTTCACTCCATGAAATCATTATCTTTTTGTGTGTGTGACGCTTCAGCACCTGGGTACGCGGGCTGCTGCAGGGTGTAGTCGGTTTTGGCGGCGTTCCACACCGCGTTAGTCGGAACCACCAGCTGGTTGTTGACGTACACGTCCAACCGCTGCGGGTTGGAGTAAAATACTGACGCCACGACGCTCTGCACAAAATAGAAACCAAACGTATCTTAGTGAAAACTGAACTGAAGAATGATAAGATTGGAAGTAGCACGCTAAATCTGAAACTGACCTCTGATGGAGCCGCGTTGATCATCATGAGGCGTAGGTTCTGAGGGCTGGTACTGGTGAAGTAGATGTCGAAGTAGTGACCAGTGGCCACGATGCTGTGGAAGAGAGATAATCTCTTCTGGCAGGTGTAGCCTAAACACCATCCATGGTCCTGAGGGCCTGGATGCACAACATGCAGCAAAATGAGAAACAGGCTATTCCTGAAAAAAATTATTTCATCTAGAACTGCTGAACTACCGTTGATGAGATCCAGAAAGTTGTCTCCGAGCACCGCGACGGGGGACAAACGTCTGGTCTCTGTGTCAGAGTCCAGACTCTCGAACGCCATCATCCTGTAGTTCAGCCCGAAACACTTGTAGCTCTGCCAGGAGCTCATGTACACACAGTCCTTCCTGATCACACCTGAGGGCAAATGGCGCAGCGCAGCATTTAGGACACAGCTCATTTTCTGATGCACCCATCAGAATCTGCACTCATTTTCAGTCCCTCCGTTGATCCCGTCACCTTTATATGGAGCAATATTGTTCACAGGGATGCGGCTGCCGTTGAGGAACGTGAGCATGACTTTGGGGATGCGGTAGTCGCCCAGCCCCCACCTCGGATCCCCTCCCCATTGAAACTCAGACTGAGGCACCACAGCTCCCACCGCACCCAGGAACAAACCGTCCAAGTCCTTCAGCAGAGTCTTCCTCTTCGCATCACAGGACATGTCCACACAGTCAGATGGGTTCACTTTGCTGAAGCACAGAAACTCTCATCGTCACGCATGGAGACATTGTAGTTTCACACTGGGCTAATATTAACACCTATCCCTCTATGAGCTTGTTTAGACAGGCATCTCGGAGACCTACCCCAGATCAGGCCTGTGCACAAAGACTTTGGCGTCCTCTGTGCTGTTGAACATCTGCGTGCCAGAAACATGCACAGGGTGCTGCAGGTCCTCGCTCTCTGGGTTGGTGATGAACATGATGTTTGTCTCACTGGAGCAGACATTTCGGAAATTGACAAATTTTGTGTCTGTGGAAAGAGAAGACAGGAAAATAAACGTGATGATGCCGTTTAACAGACACTGTTCAAAAAACCAACACAACGTGAGCTCACCCTGGACGATCAATAGTCCTTTGATGGAATTGTAGTTGTTGTTCCCGTGATATGCCATTTTTGGAGCGCCGTTGTGGCCAGACTGAAAGGTTGGCCAGCTGATTCCAGATCTGCCACCTGCACAGAGTTAAAACAGAGTAACACCTGCTTCCATGCTAAAGCTGGCCTCTAAACAAAACATGAACCTTTAACGACGTCATTGAAGCAATTAAACATGTGTGTGGCAGCGGTTGGAGGGAGGGAGGTCAAACTGCACCTTTAAGAGGTCTGGGTGCTCGATGCTCAGCACTGTTGGCAATATTAAAGTCACTGGAGGACAAAGTTTCTGAACAGTTGAAGTTCGGGCTGCTGCCGATGATCAACGCATTCTGAAAAAACATAGAAACAGCCCAATAGATCATGCTGTACCCTGATCAAACACCAGAGGAGGAGGAATCACTGTAAACCTTCCCACCTGGATTTGTGCTGTTTTATCAGCGTACGCATGGGAGAGAGAAGGAGGAGCGAAGATGAGAGGCATGATGCCCATCCCGTTATCCACCAGGGTCACGTTGGAGACAATCACATTCATGATGGTCTGTGAGGGGGAAAAATAAAATATACTATCAAACTCCCGTCGGTCTATATTTTTTCTCATGGGTCCAAACTCAGCTCATATAAATGTCTGTGAACACCAACGATATCAAGAAGAATATCAGCAGCTCAGTTTTCCTACCTGGAAGTAGATGCCGTAGTCAAAGCTCCTCCAGACAAAGAAGTCTCGGATGAACGTGCAGCTGGGCAAACCGTCATTGTTGAGCATCACTCCGAACAGGCCGCCGTGAGCCTCGTTACGGATCCAGATGTCATTGTCATTAGAATAACCTGACAGTTAGGAGGGAGAGAGAGAGACACCACCCGTGAGAACTTAACTATAACCTGTGATTAACCTAATGGTGACTTTAGTCCACAATTACTGCAGATAGATGATTAAACAAGTGTCCACTACCTGGACACGGTTCACCGTTGATGCGATATGCAACTCTCTCATAACCCGCCACGATGTTGTTCTGCAGCACCACATTTGTCCCTTTGTTGACCTGACGTTGCAGAAAAACAGGACAGGTCAGAAACACGGGAGCCCATTTTAAAGCAAATGTGTCCTCTGTCGTTCATTAGAGAACAGACCTCGACGGCAGCGGTCCAGTCGAAGTTGAACGTCTCCGTTCGGCCCTGATACGATCCAGGCCACAATGTCATGGTCACCAGGTTCCTCCTCAGTGTGATGTTGTTGCCCAAAATTCTGATCCCTGAGAGGCAGATGATGCAGTGTGTTAGGACATTCCTGGTGACTGTTGGTCAAAGCTACGAGTTAGAAATATGTATGTTATGTAATAATGAAAGGCAGTGTTCACCTTCCCCGACAGTGTGGTGGATGATGTTATCATCAATGCTCAGTCCCTCCGTTCCAAACACGCCTATAGCAGGAGAAAAACCATCGTGGAAAGAGCAGCCCTGAACGTACGAGTCTCCTGAAACCTATAAAAAAAAACATTTCAACATTGTACAAACAAAAAAAGAAGGTTTCTCCGGTTTTTATTTGATTTGCTTTATTTAATCTGTGTTTATAGTATTTTAAAATATTCCAAAGAAATAGAGATTTAATCTACAAGTCATCAAACATCAACATTCAACTTTCATCACTTAGAAATATACTCTGCTGTTTTATGAATTATTATTTTTATTATTATAACATTTTACATCATTAACAACGCCCACTCTGCTTATTTAAGAATCTCTTGTGTGCACATGTATGTGTGTGTATGTGTGTGTGTGTGTGTTGCTGCACCTCTCCCAGGTCGAGGAAAGCCAGAGAGTAGCGAGGATCAGTGTCGTCAGTCCAGCCTTCCTGCCCAGACTGGAAGAATTCCACGTTCCTGAGCTGAGCTTTGCCTTTACAAATAAAATATGATGATGCATGTGTTCAAACTTACTAAAGTTAAATTAAAACTATCACCCACAATTCAGATGAAATGGAAACATAACAAGCTTAACGGGTTCTGGTGTTATAATACTGGACGTGTCTGTTTATAAGAAATGATTTGAGAGAGTAAAAGAACGGTGGTAGAGCAACAGTACAGACCTGCATAGACGTAGGTGCCAACCAACAGTCTGGCACCAAACGACTCTGTCGCTATCTCTGGATAATCCTGACCGATGATCTTGATGTTTCTGCTCAGGAGACCCACATCAGCAGCCAGGGTGTAGGACAGAGATGTACCTGAGACAGAGTGAGTCTCGCCTGGGCAGAGACAGAGCAAGTATCCACTCTATTAAATGTCCTGAATGTAAAAACACGTGCAAATCTGTGAAAACCGTGGGAAGAGACGCCGCATGTGGTATCATAACTGAGTGTTTTTTGTGCTATATGTTATGTATATGTGCTTTAAATAATACAGTTGAAATCTTCATATTAAGCCGAATTCTAAAAGCATTCATGAGCCAACAAGACACTGAAAAAATATATTAAAACAAAGAATCAGCGTCAGACATTGTTTCTGCTAGTTAAACATGGTTTTATACAGTATCTCTGAAGACTTTAGATGTGTCTGGATGTCGAACTGACCGATGTGCGTGTAGGCCAAAGGCTGGTCCAGGGTCAGGACGTGTCCGTCCGCTGACACAGCAGCGATGTGACGTTTCTCCGTCTCCCGCACACTGTAGCTGGTGGTAGAGATGACGACCTCGTCTCCGACCTGCACGCGCCTCAGACACAGGCAGACGTGTCAAAAAACACACGGTAACCCATAAGACTGGGTTGAAGGAATCGCACAGACCTGCCAGTCGACGACCTGCACTAGAGTCAGGGTGTTGGACCCAGCGGAAGCAGTGTCAGCGAGTTTGGTGTAGTAAACACTGTGAGGCTGTCCGTAAAGCTCCAGTGTCCCAAACACACCTGGTTTACAGCAAAAGGCAAAGCAAATGTTTAATCAAATTTGTAAATTAAGTCAGAATCATCAGCACGTTAAGCTGATTTCTTTACCCAGAACTTTGGATCCCTGGTTGAGTCCGTTTGGCAGAAGCAACTCAGGAGTTTGGTGGTTCCCGCTCAGGATGATGTTCAGCTGACCCCTGAACGGTTGATCACTCGTCCCTGCAAACAGTCTTCCTCCCTAAACAGCACGAAGGCATCAAGTATCACCCATACAGCATAAAAAGCAAGGTGATGTCTGATGTTTAATTATTTATGATCTGTTCAGTCATTGTTAACTGAACCTATGCAGTACATACATGTGTATATATATCAACAGTCATTAATACAAAAACATCTTGTCCTGCTGCTGAGACATGAAATCACTTACTCACAACAGAGACCTGGAGGCGGTACTGATGCTACTGACCTGGATGGAGATGTACACAGCTTCTATCGCCACAGTTCTATACTGAGGTGCAGCCCGAGCCTGTCTGATGGACGAGCTGTTCACCGTGTCAGGGACCTCGAGAACTCCAAAGACGCTGAGAGTGTTGAGAGAAGGTGTGTCCACGTCCAAAATAACCCACACCGCTGCGGTTTGAACAGGTTAGAATGCTCTTTTAATCTGACTCTTTCGCTCCCCATCGTCCTTCAGTATAAAGATTTGTTAGTGTTTTATAAGACAGTACCTGCCGGGATGACCACATTAGAACCTGCTGTCGGTACAGCATAGTTGTTTTCAGCTGAACTTTTCCAGAAAGAGGCATTAGACCATAAACTACAGAGAAATGAACAAGTGAAAGGAGAATAAATGTGATAAAATAATAACAAATCAGCTGTGATCGTTGTTCCCAGTTCAGCAAAACCTGTCACACTACAAAATACCTTGACTTTGACCAATATAAGACTTATTATATGCATAAGAATAATATGTTGAATGTTACACAAACATGAAGTTCGCAGGTGATTGGCTAAAGGAGGAGGTGGGAGGCGAGGTCGGCGGTGGGATGCACTTCGGGTAGAAGCAGCGGTAGACTGCAAAGTACACTGGAATATCGGTCATGGAGCGGTCAACGCTGTCACGACGGCTGCGCTGGTTCATCTTCCCAGACACTGAGGAAACAAAACAAAGTCAAATCTTCTCTGGGGACATTATGTTCATGTGCAGTCGTAAGTATTTTGAGAATCAAATGTGCACATGAATCTGTTTCACACACATTTGGAGGAACATCTTACTATAGATTTTACATTCCTGTTTTTCAAATAAGAAAGAAAATGATGCGGAAAACTAGCATCTTGTCTATAGCTCCGTACTAAAAGGCGTCTAACCTATGTAGTCGAGGTTGTAGGAGCTGTCGTTGAAGAACCAGTCTCCATTCCTGTTACTGCTGAAACTCAGTGGCGCCGATGACGCGTTCCTGGTGTCGATAATACGAACACTGTCCAGTGTCTGAGTGAAGTTGTGGTTGATGATCACGTATTGATCAGTCTGTTTGAGGCAAAGTGCACAAGAACGTGTCAGAGAACTAGTATGACTGCATGTAGTCAGTAAAGGCTGTTTACCAATGTTATGATAGGATGAAGTGAATGTACCTTAAAGCCGTAAAACTCTGAACTATAGCTGATGTTGGTGATAAAGTCTGCATTGCGAAAGTACCAGTTGTACATTTGACGAGAAGGCAGCAGAGCCATCCAGCCCAACGGATGAGTGAGTCTCTTCTTTAGATAGGGGACCACGCTTGTACCTGTTATAGTGACAGAAAATACACAACGCATATGTTTATTAACACTGGTTTTATGTAATTTCTGATTTTCTGCTCATTCACTAACCTGCACATGTGGGTTACTGCTTATAACTACGTTATAGTGTCTTTTAAACTCGTCATCAACGACATTTAAATTATGACAAAATACAAATCAGAAATAAAAAAAGATTCAAACATGTAAATAGTTAGTTAACATCAACAAAACCTGTTTGTCATATTGTTTATTTTTACCTATGTATGTGATGTTTTTGCCAGTTATCCGGCAGTTTTATGTATACATTAGACCAACTTCTTATTATTTGTTTGTTTCATTTTGTATGAGAGAACAAAACAAAACTCAATTAAAACATGAGACTGCTATTCACCATATTTCCTATGATCATAAAACGCTCTTTACAAACACATGCTGTAAGTCCCATTGTTAACCAGCAGAGGCCAGTAGAGGTTACAGGTAGAGTATGTCACTGCTTTCACAACAGAAAAAGACAAGTAAGTTTCTGTGTTTTAATACCAAACGAGTTGGTTAACAGGACGTCCTTCGCGTTCAGAAAAGATGGTGAGGGATTGTTGAACGCCAGGCGATGAAAGTTGACAGTCTGATCGCACACAGCGCCAGGGAAACCCACGCTCCACAGTGCAGACTGTGAACAGTGAGCAGGGTCCAGCAAGGGACTCACGGGGACGACTTTGTAGTCGGGGTTTCCTGAGAGCAAGCAAACATAAGTAACACAGAGGTGAGTCAGGAAGAAGTCAGGAAGTCAATATAAGATGCACATTTAAGAGTGATGAGAGCTGTTTTCTGATCATATGACACAAACAGCAAATTTATAGAAGACCAAACCAACAACAAACTGATTTGATAGGGATAAATGTTAGCAATAGATAAACATGCGCAGTGATTCAACAAACTTGTAGAAAAGACTCCCGAGTACCTGTGAGGGAGCCATCAGTGTCCACCAGCTGCACCTCATGCTCCCACCTGAAGCCGGCCTTGTTGGACGAGTTGACAAACTGGATGCCACTGAACCTGGCAGACCAACCACCACACCGATCCGTACACACCCCATCGATCGAGGTCACTCCGATGGCTGCGCAGGCGCCGCGGTCAAAGTTAAGGAACTTGGTGTTTAGGACACTCATGCCGTCGTCAAAGGGCAAGACGACGCCTCGATACGTGCAGTAGTTGCTGCCGAGGCCGAGCTCGTCCACGTGGCCCACGATGGTGCTGTTGGACACCGTTGCCCCGCCGCTCTCTCCAAAGCCAGACACGGCCCACTGCACGATGCGCTTTGCTTCAATTCCAGCCAGCTCATTGTTGACCATCAGGAAGTTGCTGAACTGCACTGCGCCCACGTTGACACGCTCGGCACCCTTCTGACAGTTCCAGGTGGTGAGAGACCGGAAGACAGCAGGCGCAGGAGTTTGGGTGTAGCAGCCTCCGTTCTGCACAGGGTAAAACTCCGGGAAGATCCAAAGGCCGAACCATCCCTGAGAGTGCACGGTGTTGTTGTAGAACTCACCGAGGGGAACTCTCTTCTGACAGATGTTTGGATTATAGGATGGACCGTCAGGGTGGTCGTTCATGCGGTACCAGAAGCCGAAGTGTGTGCCCCCTGCGGCAGCGTTGTGGCGGATGATGTTATTGGGATTGGTGACCCAGTACGCGGCAGGGGTGACATCGTCATTCAGCAGGCTGGTGCTCTGCTGAACAAACACAGCCAGGTTGTATTGCAGGATGTTCTGCGTTTCAATGCCATCCTCGATGAAGAAGGCCCCGCCCATGATGTTGTAGATGACATTGTGCTCCACCAGTAGCCGGTGGGTGTTGTGGATGGTTACGGCCCTGTTGTAAGTCTGATGGATCCCACAACCCCTCACATAGGACATGTAGTTGATGTCTCCCATCAGATGCCAGTGGATGGGATAGCGTCCCAGTCTGAAGGCCTGCCCTGCGTGGAAGACCTGAGGCAAACAACAAGAACTAGATAAACAATCGCTCTAATCAAAACATTGACGGTCTGCCACTGGCTTCTCACACAGACTTATTGATATGGACGAACCTATCAGAAATCACTAGGAAAGGAAATATAAAAATCCTACCTCAACATATTCCAGTCTGCCGATTGCAAGATTTTCATTTGGTCTGGGTGCATGGAACATGATGCAGCCTCCAAACTGGTCGCTGCCAACTTCCTCACCAAACCTTCCCTGAAAGCAGGTTTGGGTGGCGAATTCACCTACGACACAAAGAAACCATTTTCATATGCACGATGTTGTTATGCTCGTCTCTAAAAAGATTCTGTACAATAAAATACCTTCAACAAAGTTACAGGTACAACTGATGCCCAACCAACACTTTACCTGTGTTGAAGCCATCCGGGCAGGCGTCGATCTTGTCGCTCCATTCTACGTTTTGAGAGCCTCGCACCACGATGTTCCTGGTGAGGACGCCCACCTCAGCTCGGGCCTTAAACACTGTGCCGTCTGGCAGGGTGACGGTCACTCCCAGGTGAGTGTACTTCAGCGGTTGGGTCAGGTTGAGAGTCTTCCCATCGGCTGACACGGCGCTGATCGTCTTCACCTCGTTCTCTGCCTGACTGTGCCTGAAAAAGAGATGATGTTGAGGATTTCTACGTCGAGCTGGTTTTTCACTGTGTTCAACCCTGTGTGACCTGCTGAACGCCATCTACTTATTTAGATGTTATTTATTTCCATGCTTGCCTGTCAGTTTGTCAGTGTTTGGATATATTTCAACCTTAGGGGTTAAGAGAAAGTTTTATTTTCAGTCTGTTATAGAGCACCTGTCACACACCATCTGGACATGCGTGTAAGCTTTTTACACATATCTTTATATTTAATGATGGGATACCAGTATTAAATCATACAAACTAAGGTGCCACTCAGTTTACTGCAACTGTACTAAGCTGGGCAAGTGTTTTTCTTGTAAGAAATGTAACCACTCTCCTATGTGTGCACTTCAGCATGTTACGTGTTACTCTGTACAATAATCTGATCCTCTGACTTGCACGAATCTACCTGTGGCCGGTTGATGCAATGACAATCTCGTCTCCCACTTTCCACGTCACAGCTTTTATCAGGGTGACCGTGCTGGAGCCGGAGGTCGCCGTCTGGGCCAAGTGGGTCCAGGGAACAGGAATTGGAATACCTGGAGAAACGAGTTGTCAGTCATTACCTGCAGCTGAAGGGTGTGTTGTTATCGCTAACATACCTGGAATCGGGGTTATGGGAACATTTTGTTCATAAGTATTTCACTTTTCTGTTGCTTGATCTCTAAATGGAAACAATTTTTCACTGGGTTTCCTGTGTGCACCATACCATGCATGTCCAGCACTCCCTCTCTGACGCCCAGTGTCTTGGCACCGTACACAGGAAGTTCAGGTGAGCGCAGGTGTCCATGCAGTGTGATTATGGCTTTGTGCTGGAATGGATTCCCCTCCTGGCCGATCTGGAGCCGTCCGCCATTCGCGATCAAGATGTTTTCTGCCTGCAGCTCAATGTCCGCTTCATCAAATACTAAAGTCCCTCCTAAGTTCAAACACACAGCAAGTTACAAACTAAACACTGAAAATATTCTAGGTCAGTGAAAGATGAGAAGAAAAGTATTATCATACAGGTAAATGCAGCCAAAGGGAAAAAGGCTGAAAATGTATCATGACAAACTTTTGAACGTAAAACAAATTACAAAAAAACCCACAAAGTATTGTTTTACCTAGAATTAGGAGCATTTTTAACACAGGGGTGCTGGTGTCCAGCAGGATGGTCTGGCCTTGTGTAATGACAGCAAACGTGCCCGTCTCAGGTGGAGACAGACCTCCCCACGTGAACCTGGACGACCACACGTCAATGTAGAAGAAGTCAGCATTGTCCTAAGAAAAGACACAAACACAAACATATGACATGAAGACAGATGTGAAATGGATGTGACACAAAGTGACCGACTGCCGTCTCTTACCATCTTGGCGATGCCCTGGTTCCCGATGCTGACCCTGACTTTGGTTTGCTGAGACTGCTGCTGAGCGTCTGTCACGCAGGTGATGTGCGTGTTGTTGGTCGACTGGACGTCGCACACAGACCCCGCGATGGTTACGTTGACGTCATTCATGTTAGTGCTGAGGAGAAGGTGATGGGATTAAGCCAGATCAAAGTACACATTAATGTATACAATATATATAAGGTATATGGTATAGTGTGACACACATTATGTACAGTAAACTATCCAGTAAATGCCCCCTATTATCACACCCTACATACAAACATATACATAATTCCAATACACAGTTAATTCGAAGGATAATAATAACTTTAAGTGCATATACTTTATACAACACTGTACAACATTATTATACAATTATTTATTGTTAGTCATGCTTTTAATAGTAATCTACATCTTTAACTTTTAGTACTATTTGATATAAAATGAATTATATATTACATAATAAATGCATTGAATTATAGTTTTATATATTAATAAAACATGCAATATACTTTAAACTGAATACATTTGATATATATTCAATTTAATTATATTATATTAAATTAGATCAGGCAGTCCAGTCAACAACCTTGTTATGGTGCATTTTTGTGTGAAAGCTATACCCTGATAAAATATGTTGTGAGACTATGGTATCTGGCTAAACCTACTAACTACTGTTAGGAGTACTGTATAATAAAAAATACACCAAAATAAAAATGATGTATAGTTTGTTTCAGTTTTTAATTGATATAATATTTAGGTTTGTGCCATTAGTAACAATTTTATTTCACATTAAATCCAATTAAACCAAATTCAAAATAGTTTAATTTCTAAGTAGTGCTCAATGACCTGAGTGTCATTGGTAAAGCGCTGAGACTCTTTGTCACACCTGAAACCGGAGCCTGTGATTGTGAGCAGGGTGCCTCCAGCAGTTCCTCCCCTCCGCGGAGAGACAATGTCGATGACTGGAGTCAGCTGAGACTTGTATGTGAAACCGTTCGATATGTTGACAGCGGTGAGTTGGTTGATGACAGCGACTGTGCAGCTCGCCTCCGTCTGCGTGCCTGAGAGCAGACGGGGCAGGACACCCGCACGCATTCACACATGGAAAGACAGACACAAAAGAACAGAAAGAATTAAGCTAAGTTGCGTGCACGGAGATAACAACCGAGCTCAGATATGCAAAGATTCATATTCATCTTTGTCACGTTACTGTGACATGCCTGTCATGTTGAGCTGCACCTGAACAGAGAGTGATGAAAGCTACACCTGCACCTGCTGCGTCACTTATCATTTAAAATGTGGACCTACAAGCTCAGAGTTAGAAACTGGATCTGCACCTACTGTTTGAATTGTTCTGATTGTCTTATCATTTTTTATGTTTAATATTGCGTGTTGCACTTCCAGGATATAGAGTGGATTAAAGAAAACCAAACGTACTGTTGTACAACGGAGACTCGCAGTACAGAGAGGTTGACGTCGATATTCCTCTGGAAACCTCACAAATCTTCCCACAAATCGTCACGTTGGAGTTCTGTGGGTCAAACCCTGAACCCTGGACGGACAGCAGAGCTCCCCCGCCAAAACTGCCTAAAACAAAGAAGGCGGAGACAAAACAAATTAAAATATTAATATTTTAGAGTTTAAAGCTTAGAGTTTCAGCTGTGCCTGTATTTCCACTCACCTTCGCTGGGCTGCACGCTGCTGAGAGTCAGCGTGTATGTGAACACAACGTTTGACTGGGCATCGCCCACGACCCGGTGGTGCATCACCACTGGGAGGGTGCCCCCTGGGTTGTCTCCTGTAGTGCACTGAATCTGCGTGTTGGACACCGAGGACACATTACAGGGGACCTGGTTAATAGTGACAGAGACGAGCTGAGAGTCGTCGCCAAATCCTGAACCTGTCAGAGTGATGAGTGAACCACTCGGCCCTATGGGAAACAAACAGGAAAGAGGAAGAAGAATATTACTATATGATAGTAATATGCTGAAACAGACTTAAAATATAGCTTGAACTGAAATTGTAGGGATACATAAAGTCCTAATCCTCCACCTGAAAATCACCCTGACAGTGAGGTAAAACATGTCGTGACTAACTCCTTTTCTGTCCAGTATCCGGGCCTCTGCTTGTCACGTGAAACTCTGTGGAGCATATTACAGGATCTTAATTACCGGTGGGGGGGTTGATGGAGCTGATGACGGGAGTGTATGCTGCAGAGTAGTTGAAGGCGAGAGGAGGGTACTGCAAAGAGAACACCTGGATGTTCACAGCCACCTGTCCCTCGCTGTGAGGAGGCGTCAGGCAGCGAAGCAGAGCTGGCATCACGTCCTGAATCTTACAGGGTTTTCCCCCGACCGTCACGCTGGTGTTCCCTGGAGCGAAGCCATTTCCTGTGAAGACCAGGAGGGTTCCTCCTGCCAGGCTGCCCACAGTAGAATTCAAAGCAGCCTGGGGACTGCTGGTGAGGGTGAGCTGTCCAGATGCGAGGCCTTTACTTCTCACTATCACGTTGACTGAGTGGGAGCCTGCGGGCAGAGCACCAACGCTCACTGTAATGCTGCTGTTTGTCACAGCAATGACCTCCTGCTCAAAGCTGCTGGCGAACACTGCCACATCACCAACACTGCTGCCAAACCCTGAGCCAGAGATGGTGACGGTGGTTTCGTTACTGACGGCGCTGGGGGAGACGCTGGCGACCGAGGGTGTGACAGAGGAGGAATACACAAAGGAGCAGTCGGAGGAGCAGGAGCTTTGGATGCCACCCATTTGGAAGACTACGCCACCAGCGTGTGGAAAAGAAGGCAATGTGTCACATATGATGAAGGAGTAACTGACTGACACGATGGAGCAGGGCCCACCGGCCACAGTCACTTGTCCCTGAGAGAAACCGGAGCCACGGATAAAGAGCCTCGTGTAGCCAGTGGGGCTGCCGGTGGAAGGCGAGACTGAGTCCACCACGGGCAGAACAACAAAACGCCGGTTGAGCTCGTTCGGCACAGCAATGATAGCGTTGCCCACGTTGTTGATTCTGACAGATACCGAGAGAGCAACACCAATGGGAAGCTGGCTGTTGGGGCTGAGCTGGCAGTAGATGTCTGAGTTAGTGCTTCCGGTCACCTCACAGGGCTGATTTCCTATTGTCACCTGCAGGACACACGGGAAACAGGTGTCAGAACAGGCTTTGTACTGATGCTTGCAGCTGTTACCTTTTACTGAAATGAAACCTTTTATTAAACCACCACTAGCCTCATTAGCACAGGGGATGTCGCTCAGGGCAGTGCCCTGGATGTGGATGGTCTGGTTGTATGAGCCCTGGTTGGGAAAGATGGCAGAAACCGTAGGTGTTGAGCAGACCAGTCGAGAGATGAAACGAAATGCCGTGACGTACTGGCACTGTGGGGAAGCAACACACGACGCAGGTGTTCTGGAAACTCGTCGTGTACCTGAGATAGAGACATTTGAACCAGTGATTTGAGTGTTTTTAATGCACATGATTACTGTGGGACATCAGACATCTCTTCACGTACCGTCTGTCACGTATCCGGCCATCATGCCTCCCACTTTGACAGAGACCTCGCTGCTTATTTCCTCCCGAGGCTCAACTTTCACCACTCCCTGCAGCAGCCTGACTTGAGCACCATCTATGTAGCCACTGCTGTAGTAATACACGCCGGGCACAGTGAAGCGGTATCCGAACAAGCCTGAGGGGAGCGAGAGGAAGATCAGATCATGATGCACCGCATGACGTGGAACTTGGTTTTTTGTTAATGTTCTACCTGTTGCAGTCCCCGTGTCCCCGCTGGTAAAAGGTCCCCCTTCATAGGTGGTGCCGCTAGGGCTGGAAACACTGAAGACTCTGTAGAAAACTCTCTGGAAGGGTGGTGCCTCCCAACTCCACATCACTGCATCTCCGACAAACAGCGTGAGCGAGGCAGGACTCCACGCGTATCCCTGCCCGTAATCTGGAACACAGAGAATTCAAGGCACATTTAATGTTATTATTACAATATAATAAATAATAATGTGGTTTTCAGATCCAGTCACATCGGATCCACGTATCTGTAAATCAATCCCACTCTGTTTGTACCAAATTCCTGCCTCCTCAAATCTAGTCAAACACCTGCACCAAAGAAAGACATGTGAGCCTACTGTAGTCGAAGCCCTGGTTGGTGACGGTGTAGGTCTTCTCCTCTGACTGAATGACACACTGCAGTTCATTCTCTGAGGCTACGTCCACGTTACAGGCTGCCTCTCCTGTCAAAGTACCAACACAAAGCACAAAAATATGTGAGACACTGCATTGTGAGATTATACAACCGTTCCATTTCGGCACATAAGCACATTGCGTAGTGAATTATAGAAAAAAATGTGCAGACTCCCCAATAAATAAATCTAAATCAAGATGAAATATAGTTGAAAGGAGCACGGTGGATTTATACAGTTTTTGCTGTAACTGCTCTGTTTCCTGTGTTTCTTACCAACAGAAACCATGTTGTCAGAGATGTTGCTGCTGAAACCAAAGCCAGATACTGTCAGTCTGGTTCCTCCCATTAAAGAACCAAGCTGTGGAGAAATGCTGTAGACTTCCAGGATGTATTCAACGGTGGCGTTCACACTGTTGCTATAAAAAGAAAGAAGGACCCCAAATTAACGCTCTGTAAGAAAATCGGTGTATAAACTCTGAACTAACTTTTGTGAATCAATTCTGAAATGTATATATTCAGTTGCCATATTTTAAATCAGAATATGTTTCATTGTTCATCGTACATGCAGTAAATTGATCTTATTTGCACGTTCAGACAGGTGAGTTTACTTTGTCTGTGGGTAGCCATAGTTTCCAACCTGTACATCCACAGTGTACAGACCAGGTGGGAGCACGGGGAGAACACACGTGATGTTTGTTGCTGTCCACTGCATGGTGACACATTCCCTGGTGCCCACAAACACAACACTGTCGTTGTCTGGGCCTCCGAAGTTCAAACCCTGGATGGTGAGGACTTCGTGTCCTTGTTACACAAAAGGAGATTGTAGCATCACTACATCACGAAGAAGCTAAAGTCATTCAAGTGCCAAGATAATAACAGTTTGTCACCAGGTTAATTACACCTCAATGTATGTCTGTCCTGCAGATTAACAGGTGCTCTTGTTGTGTGACTATAATTATACGAGACGTTAAGTCTCTATAGCTCAGATAAAGTTCTAGTAAGACCAGAGCAGAAGCCAGGCAAACCTGCACGGTAACATTACACAACCCATGAGATGAGAATGAGGAAACAATTTTTCTTCATGAGCTTCGATCTCCTGGTGAAAACAGATACACATGGTAACTGTGAACAATAAAGGTTGATAAAACCTGACCTGACATCAACACAATGCTGTGAGACATCACATTAGTGCACTATTTTCCTCAGCGTCCATTAAAAAACACTGAATATGCAGTATTTAGACTGCTGGTATTAAACTCCACTCACCGATCACAGTGGTAGTTTGTGGACTCAGATCTAAGATCTGGGGTGTGAGGTCGATGTCGTAGGTGAAGGAGCCGTTGGCTGTTTGACTCATGTTTCCAACCATCACAGTGACGTTCTGTGATCCTTCTATTCCCTGAAATAAATAATCAGATCAAAGTCAAAATGTGCCGCTATGTGACTTAGCTCTGCAGAAAAACGAAGGCACTGCTCTGAAGTCTCTCTGAAACCACTTACTGCTGGCGTTCTGCACGTCAGCACTGTGTCGCATGCGTAAACCACTGCGCACTCCTGGCTGTCGACAGTCACTGTGCAGTTCTGTCCGAAGCCGAAGCCTGTAACTGTCAGTAGTGTTCCTCCTGCAGGAAAATAGAATGAGAGAATGTGTCCAGTAAATAAGATTCAAATGTTTTAATGTATTTACAGGCAGATAGACGTGCTTCTCTTTTTCTGACGTACAGGTGTGGTACCTGTATCGTTACACACCTGCCACACTTCCAGACGGCGGAGAGATGGAAGAAACAATGAGCTGGTAGGTAAACTGAGGGACGTTGCCGCCGGCGTAGCGTGAGTTACCCAGAGAGGGAAAGGTGACGGATACAGGGTAGGTGCCTGCGCTGGCACTGCCCACCCTGCACACCTGAGTGGTAGCTGGAAGATAATTCACAAAAAAAACACCTGCAACAGCAAATAACTTCAACAATTTCCCCAAGGGCATCAATAAAGTATTCATTATTATTATTATAACTTCCCATACTATATATATACTATATAATTCCACTCACAGGTGACCTGTTCAACATCACACACGGTGCTTCCCACCATGATGGAGGCATTTTCATTGCTAAAGCCGGTCCCAGTGACAGTCAGGAGCGTCCCCAGGCCGTAAGATCCTGAACAAGGTGCCAACAGTACATTTACACCACCATCTTTATTCATTCATTCATTCACATTCATTTAGAACAAAACGTTGTGTTTAGTGATGAATCCCACATCTGCAGTATAAAGTTCTGTTCGTGTGTTTTGTGGTGATTTAGAAGGTCACCTTGAGATGGACTGATTCCAGTCACCACCGGTGTTTTCCCCTCAGACCATTCATAACCACAGTCACCAGAACAAACGGAGGGAATGCCGTTGATGTAAACCTCCACCTGCAAACAGTAAAACAGGTCGCTGCCACTGCTTTCATGACAATAGAATAATAGGATTTCAGCTGTCAGTCACTCCAATATAAAGAGGTTATTTAGTAGCATGCAAACATTAAATCCTGCCCGGAGGCACAAAATCAACAACTATAACAACAGACAGACAATAGAACTTGTTCTGTGGGATACAAACAAAAGTGAGCAAACACATTAAGAGATCAGCCAAGCAAAGCAGTGCTCGGAGTATAGAGATGACAGAGAGATGATAGTGAAACGCAAAACCAAATGTACCAAAGCCTTTTTCCAGTCACAGTTGTACCTGTGGTTTGGTTTCCCCGACACGAAAGAAATCTCCCGTCAGGCTTCGTATCAACAGTCCTCCCTTCACCACCTCACGGGCGGAAACTACTGGGTTTTCACCAACAACCGCCGAGTCGTTGACCTGTCGGAGAACCACAATCAGGACTCGAGGAAATCAACCTACAGTCCTGTTGCATCCTAGTTATCGCTGGTAAAAACCCTGTGAGTGTTTGCTCATGTAAAACAAACAGTAAAATGATGCTGCAGTACAAAGAGGAGTCAGACCTGCATCAGAGGCTGGTCTCCAGGATTCGTGAGGAACTTGACGCTCCAGCTGGGGCGACTGCAGGTTCCGTCGTCTGTAACGCTGAGGTGACCCATCCCTTGGATTCCCTCCAGAGCATATTTCAGGTCCAAAGCACTGATGTCTACAGACAGACCTGAGAACCAGCACCGGTCTTGTTAGAGGTTTCTGTGCAGAGGTAACTTTAGGCTCTTATACTACGCATGTCAATCTGAGCTACCTTCAGCTCGACCTCCGTAGATCTCCACGTCGAAGGTGCCGTTCAGAGGAGGGGTGGCTCTGTGAGGGCGAGTGACGGTCACAGTGGCTGCTCCTTCACTGAACGCTGCCATGTCCTCACTGCTGTTGGTCACCTTTAAATGGACAAAGAAAAGATTAAACAGATACTTCTTCACTGATTAACATCACTGTTTTCACATCCTGATGTCTTTATTCTGAGATGAAAAACATGCAGCCAAATCACAGGCATGAACTATATGACTTTAGTGTGATACCCTGTGGGGTTACCTGCAGGAAGCCAATGTCTAGAAGCGGGAACCCAAAGACACATCCTGGTGGAGTGGCTTTTATCCTGTAGCTGATCTGTGAAACATTCGTTGTGTCTTTGCTAACAGTGATCACATCAAAGGAAAGGCCAGAGCCCTCGAAAGCTGGAGGCCTCCTCTTCAGAGGAACCACTGTAGGAAGGAGAGGTGGATGTCAAACGAACGGCTGCTCAGTTTTACTCTTACGCATTAGTGTTAATAGAACTGTACCGTTTTCATCAGTTGTAGTTGGCGTCTTTCCAATGTGAACAACATCCACATAGAAATCTGCACCGGGGGCGTCTTGGTAGAGATAAAACTCCAGCAGGGAGTATTTGCTCCCGAGGAAGTTTGTCTGCAGTAAGCTCTGCAGGTCCAGGCATGTGTAGCTCCACCTGTGGGGGACGTAGTTTTACATTCAGTGATGTGTAACCTGTGTTTTATTATTCTGACAAATTAAAACAGGCTTGTGGTCATTACTCACTCTTGACCCTTATTGAAGCTGGTGTTGATGGTTGTTGTCTGTGTCTGGGTTTGACCTTTTGTGTTGCGGTACGTAAACATCATGCCAACCTGGTCCCTTAAGAATCCCTTATATGCGAAGCAAAGCTGGAAGGAAAAGAGTGAAAATGTTTTATTTTGACAGCTCAGTCATTTCAGAGACACACGCAGAAAGGATTTCTCCAACTAAAGCACTTTATTCTCACATTGGGGTATAGGTCCAATGAAATGGGCCCGTATGCGGCACCGGAGTCGGTGGTGTAGCTGGTCCTGAAGAGAACCTGCGCGTTCTTCAGTGACCACAGTCCACAGAAACCAGATTTGATCACAGGAGTCCCTTCTTCAGCAGCATTGAACTAATTTAACACAACAAGTTGAATTAAGTTAATCTAATAATAAGGAAATAAATACACTTTCCAATAAGATATATGTCCCCACTGACCTGAGAGTTGTCACCTTCAAAGTCCTTGAAATATTTCACATTTGAGCCCTCAGCGGTCAGGATGTAGGCAGGACACTTGGCTTTCATTATGTCCTGCAGAGCGGACTGCACCTGTCCAGTCACACAAGGTGTGGGCGTCAGTACGGTTTCTACTCAGATTTTGCACGAGTTCTAATTAACAATGAACAATCTGAAAAAAACTGTGAGGTTTGCAGAACTGCTGACGGACGGTTAGAGAAGCTGAAACAGATTTGGGAGCTGAGGCTTTAACGAACAGACCTCAGCTGCAGTTGTGTTGTAGACAATGGGTCTTGTAGGGACCCCCCCCCACAGCAGAGTGAACGTCTTCAGGTTGCTTCTGCCTTTGGTAACTTCAGCAACAGAGATGTTGGTCTCGAAGCCGATAACCTCGTAGGTTAAAAGGTCAAAATGACCTGCAACAAAAAAGTCAATCTCTTAAAATTAAATTTTCTCTTTTGCTGCTTAAAGCAGACAGAAAATAAGGCGCGGTGATACATTTAGTAGTGAATGTGAGTGAGATGATGAGTAATTGAATGAGTAATTTTATTTATCATAGACTTATCGTAAGTGTTAACATCTCACATATGAATCTGTGGACACATACGTTTTTCTCTTCTTACCTCTGTCAGAATTAAATACGACAGTGTAGGAAGATTCTTGACTGTTGTCTGCCTTAGTGACCGTCACGTTGTCAGGTCTGACGGTCCAAAGGCCGTTCAAGGCGTCTTCCACCACTGCTGCTGAGGCATCGATTGGGATCGGTCCTAAAGTCGGCGAAGTCAACGTTTGGAGCAACAGATTTTAAGGACCATTAGTAAACACTGGAGCTTATTTTTCTATTGTGCTGCAACAATAATATAAATACACGCAGATACATCCCATCATTTTATTATTTGAATTCATTACGAGACAAAGTACCAGTTTTGGCGTCTCCATAGCCCAGGAGGAGGAAGGTGTTCGTACAAAGCGGGTCATAACAGCTGCTGATATTCACTATCTGCACTTCTTTGACTGTGGTGACGTTTGTGAGCCACGAACTGAAGGAAACCACCTGAGTAACAGGGAAGAGGAGCAGAAGAGCAAAAGAGCAAAAGAGCCAGACACTAAGTCAGCGGGCGGAAACGTGAGCGGCTGAGTTACATAGAACTCCACGCTGTAAATAACATGTCACAGTTATAGTCCAGGTTTGTTCCACGTGTCTCATAAATCAGGGTCCTGCAGAAATTGAAAGGGTTCAGACTTTATGTTTAATTCATGTCCCGACTGAAGGAGCGAAACACTGCTGTTCAGAAACTACTGAAAGAGAGTTAAAAAGAGAAAATGCCATGAGTGCGTGCTTCAGTCTGCTTCTACTTTACTTTACTTGGCAGATGCTTTTATCCAAAGCGACTTACAGGGAGCTAGCGCTGGGTGTCTGGCTCAGAGACACACCTGGTAGGGGATGGACTAGGAGTCAGACTGGGATTCGAACCTGCGACCTTCTGCTTCCCAGTCTGACGCTTAACCCATTGGTTCTACCACATACCTGTTCCTCTGCAAATCTCTCATATTCAGCCACGATGGTCTGAACTTCGTTGACAGCATCGTTTGTCTGGTCTTCAGTAAAAGCACTCTCCTCGTGGAACAAACCGATGTTGACAAAACTCCCACCGTAATATTGCTGCAGCAGAATTTCTATGTAGTAGCTACAGAAAAACAAAACAATCAGACTCATTTTCTGTGGCGTGCAATAAATTAGATGATATTCAATGTTCCCACACTTACGGTTTCTCCTTCTCCAAGGTCATTACTGCCGACTTTTGCGATGCCAGTTCTGTGTAACTTGTAACATAGTAGGGCTGGTACGCAACCTTAACCTGAGGTGGGTAATGTAAATAGTAGAATCAGTTCATCCCTGTGTGTCTTCATTTTAACAGCAGCATGTGTTTTTTATTTTGAGCTGAACTCTTTGCTGACACCTTATACTCTGGGCGGCTGGAGTTGCTGAGGTACAGCTCACATCGGTCATCACACCACAGGTACATGGTGTAGCTGCCGCTGGCTGGAGGGACAAAGAAGCCTCTGAATCGCGCGGTGAAAAGATTAAACTGATCTGGAAAGGTTTGGGGCATGGAGTCGATCCACTGCGACCAGTAACCCGTTGTGTTCTCATTGTAGCTCCAAAGGGAAGTCAGGAGACTGGGCCACGTGTTGTTCCACACCTCCATCTTTAAGCCTCTGCTTCCTGGGTGTAGGTTAAACCACACATATGTTTGTTTTTGAATAAGAACAAAGAAGCACCAGAGTGACTTTGATAAAATGTTAGACATTAATATGAGGAACATGTGCTGTTTTTTTTTTCATATATGTCACTAGGAATCTTTGCACTGTTGATACAGTCCCAGGTTCTGGAAAAAAATAATGGGAACGTTTCACTTTTTATACAGATCTTAATATTTCCTCGAGTGTTAATCAGTAATGAGTGATAGAAAGCAATCATTAAAGGTCCTTAGCAGCAGCCCTTCTAACACTTCATTAATCAGCATGACATGAGGAAATGAAATATGTGTATTTTCACTTGACAGATCAGTTGATTTGAAACCGATCTGCTTGTTAGATTCATGTTCTTCATGCATGCAAGAAACACAGTTAAATAAAGTAGAGCAACTGAAAACTTTAATAACATTAGTTAATATTTGTGTTAAAGCAGATGACTGTAGGTGAAAAGGGTTTTAAAAATTAAAAGCAGAGGACGTATCCCCGCACGCATTACTGTCATATACCAGTTATCTTGCTACAAAATCTAACTCCCTGCAGTTTTAAGTTGCAAAGAAGTGACTCGACCAGATTGTTGTCTTCAAAACAAAATCTTGACACGTACAAGCAGAACAGATGTTTTAAATTCTTCCACTGGTTAAGTTCTCACAGCCCCAAAGAAAGCAAACAAACAGATAGAGACAACCATTTGTTTCCGCAGGAGGAGGAGGAGGAAGAGGAGGAGGAGGAGGGGGTGATCTCACCTGGGTAGACTCTCATGCTACTGTTCATGTGGTACTTAACAGTCGTGCATGTAATACTGCCATCTGACACACTCTGTACTTCACAGGGTTGGCCTGAAAAACAAGAAAAACAGATGTCAGTGATTGTAAGAACATCTTAAATGGACGAATTCCCAAGATTAATTTTCTTATTGAAGAGAGAAATTTACATTTATTTATACACAACGTCTCATCATCAAATAAATTATATGTTACAACCGCGAGTGAAACCAGCAGAACACTTCAGCTTATTCCTCATATATGTATCTGATTTAACTAAAACAACATAATCACCTGTTGGTTAAGTTTATATACAGTGATTAACTTGTGTGATAGATTTTAGGATGATACAGGTAAAAGTGACATTGTTCAATGTCAAACCTGTAGTGTGAGTGAAAGTGAGGAGCATGCCAAGTGGCGTGTGATATCATGGGAATCTTTAGTTTGCTGTGTCACTAATCTTCTTAAACAATCGGTGCGACACACGTTTCTTTGGTTTTAAACTATGCACACGTGCTGTTGAGATGAAAAGAATAATCACGATGTGATTGTGTGGAGACACACATCTCTTCACGCTGAACACTCTGTGCTTTGTGATAACCACATGAGGAAGTCGTCATGGTGTTCGACACTCGGCTCTAGTCGGTATCTCAAAAAGGTTTTATCCAAAGATACTGGACTTGATGGTTTCTTGACCTTTTGGACGCTTTTAGTCGGTATGTTTCTGTTGTTACCGCTGAGACAATCACCTCTAATGAGAACACGCGCTGGACTGTCAGTCTGGTCAAAGAAGGAGCCTTGGATGGTCAACAGGGTTCCACCCATGACGCTGCCGCTGGACGGAGACACTCCTGTCACCTCTAAAAAACAACGAGCATTTCACTGCAACAACACAAAGACAACTAAAGGTTTATTGTTACCAGTCACTTTGCTGTCTAGTGTACCTGCGAAGGTCTGAAACATGGAGAGCTTCCCCGCAGCTGAAACCCTGTACAGAGTCTTGTCTGGTAAACTCCTAAAGTGAAACAATGAAAGCTGTTTCTAGCTTCGTTTCCATGCATTTTTCTCTTCATCAGTATGTGTGTCACTCAAAGGGTATAGAGCCCATGAACCAGCAGTATTAACAAAGAGCTGGTCGAACTGGTGAGATAACAGACGAAGGAACAGGAGACGAATGTAAAAGGACCCAAAGAAGCAGAAGAGTGTGTGTTATGTGTGTGTGTGTGTGGGGGGGTGCAAATGTTTAACAGAAGTTACGCTGTGAAATATGCATGAAGTCAAACACAACCTGCTTTACCTTCCATATTCAGAATCCAGGATGTAACTCAAGTTCTGATGCCCTGATGGAAAAAACATGATTATAAAAGAAACAGTTTAGACAAGTAATAACAACTTTATAACTTTAGAAATGTACATTAAGAGCTGCTAATTTTAATCCAAGCTTACCAACAAATGTCCCAGTCATTTTGCAGCTCATGTATCCCCATTGAGAATTTATCGAATCCAGCAGCAGGTTATATCTTTAGAAACATTTAAAATACATTTACTGCATGTTTTATTTCACCTTCTTGACTATAACACTGTGCATGTCACTGTCTAACTGTAAGTCACATCCACACAAACTACTTACAGCACATCTGACTGCGGTTTGAGCAGGATGCAAGGCATTCCTCCCATGTAAGATCTGCAGTAAACAAGATTCTGTTGATTAGTTTAGAATTTAAATGCATAATTATTTATTTAAATGCTTAAATACATTTAGCTTGATGAACAAACAAAAACTTTATTTTTTTCTTCCTGTTATCTTGAACAACATAAGTGGATTAAGTTCAGTTTTCGGTGCAAATAAACATCTAATGAGTCAAAACGCTTTGCAATAATATGAACATTGCAAAGTGAATCGATGTGTTATTTTCCTTTTTTTACCTGAGAAATCTGACATTCAGGCCGTTTGAGCTCAAGGCCGTGTTGCTTCCGTAAACATCTGTGTAGATCCGTCCTCGCACTGTCACCAAGGTGCCTGCAGAGATTTTTGAAGTGGTTTTAGTTCAAAGCAGACTGGGCTGTAAATCCATCACATGCTGCAGAAGTAGAGACTATACCTGGGAGACCACTGACTGGACTCAGAGAGGAAATAGTAGGGGTGCGATACCAGACACTCTAAAGAGATGGAAGAAGTTAGGAGCTAAATCCAACTTGGCTGCAAGTAGTGACTGATCAACACATTTATCATCAGCTTACAGAGAAGCTGCAGTAGTAGGACGTGTATGCACCACCACATATGTTGCTGTCAGGAATGGGAACAGTATCCACGCTGACGTGGACTGAATACACATCTTCTGGCATAGCTCTACGATGGAAACATTTGATGAGACGTGAGCGTGTGCATGACGTGACAGGCAGCAGAAACTCGATGTGACCTGACGGCTACCTGGTGTAACACAGGATCTGGTTGCTGTGTGACGAGTCCTTCTCCACATCGCAGGGGATCGACAGGGTTCTTGACACGAGTGTTACACTGTTGCCGTGCGTGTTGTCTGTTGGATCCAGCTGTAGCTGTTGCTCCTGGGCAAAACCTAAAAAAAACCCCGTAACATTCACTTGTTCAAAGGCTGTTGTGTTGTGGCCAAACGTGTGGTTCCAGGAGTTCTGATGAAATGAAATGAATAACAAGTGACTTATTGTTGTGAGGAATCAGTCACTTACCGCTTCCTGAAATAGTGAGTCGTGTTGCTCCATTAGTGCTTCCTCGATTTGGAGAAACATAGTTAATGCGTTGAGCACCTGAAAATATAAAATATATAGAAAAGGATAAGGATAATTATTCTGCACCTCATGTTGGCATGTTTTGTTCATTTAAAAATGACTAGTTCCAAGAAATGTAATCTCAAACAACCAAAAAGTAAACATGATGTTTTTTCTTACTGCAGAAGCAATAAAGGGTGAGGAAGAGAACGGTCAGCCTCAGTGCAGACTCCATCCTGAAGTTTTAATGGATTTCCCTCCACCCTCACCTGCAGGCTGGTGTTGAGGTCCGGCTGTAGAAAGAAGGTGATCAATTTCCATTATTAGTCATGTTTCTGAAGGATTTTAATAAACAACATGAAGAAGGAAGGTGGGATTGACGCAAAACAAAAACTCAGAATAAATCAATCACAAGTTGAAAAGACGTATACAGATACAAACCACTCACCTGTACTCAGTCAGGAAGTGTTTCTCTGTCGAATGTATGGAGCAGGGGCAAACAGACACTGCCTATATACTGGAACATGTCTCTGTTTTATACTGCCCATTGTTCTGCCTCTCACCTGCAGCTGGGAGGAGACTGTGGAGCTCAACCATACATCCAGCACAGTCTGAACATGTTGAGTTTGCCCATGTAAAAACACATCTGGTGATTCAAACTGGGTCGAAAAGGGGAAAGGAGTAAAAGCTTCATGGCCGGTAATCCAAAACAGACTTTAATGTAACTAAAGAGAAACATTTTTACTCTAATAAATATATCTGTCCAATATATTAAACTGTAAATATCACTGAACATAAATTACTGGAATGGAAATATGTGCTGGACCCATGTGACCAATTTTCTGGAAAAACAGGATGAATAAAGTCTCGAAGTGAATTTTACTTCATGGTGATTATTTTATGTTGTATGTATCGTTTAAGATGTATGGTATCATGTGTATTATGTATACACAACTTAAACAGAAAGAAATCTGATTATTTATAACCTCACTTTTCATCCTTACAGTTTTTTGGCAAATCCATTCACTCATATTCGATCCTTCACGTCTCTTGCTGAGTACCAAGAAGAGTTCCTGTATAATAAATGTCACTAAACTGATCTCTGGTATTTGAGCTACCCTAGAAGCCAGTAGTATGATCTATGGTCATTACACGGCAAAGTCACCTCGAGTCATTTCTTCTTGAACGAGTCTTACAGGCTCACGTGTCATGCACTCTTCTATTGTAATGATAGCTGTAGAAAGCATTAAATATGAACTACTTTTGTTAATCACATAGAAAATCAGATGGTCAGCGAGGAGAGACAGAAATCTGATTCACTGCTGAGAGAGAAATATGCAGCGAGAGGAAAACGGTAGAAAAATATAAAACTGATTATGTAAGCTGGAAAACTACTCGTTAGTTAACTAATGTAATGTCGCAGTGTGATTTCAAACAACACTGTGCTTTCTGCCCTTGTGTGATGTGGCCTGTGGATAAATAAGATTAGTTTAATTAGTTCCAGTAGGTAAAGTGTTATTAGTTGACTGTTGTTTTTACAGATACATCAAATATTACACACTAGTCTCACGCTAGTATTTATTGCACTGTTGTCTTCAGATGTCAGTAATGGCACAGAAAGCACAGCAACATTACATGAATTAACTATTGTCACACAAGTAGTTTTCCACTTTTATACATGATGAATGAATTAATTTGTCAGACAGAATCAGCCTGATCAGCTAAGCACTCTACCATTAATTCCAAACTACAGAATTCCTTTAAAAGGAAACAAAATGTAACTTTGTGCTGTGTTTATTTAATATCTGGTAACAGTTAACAGTGTATTTACTTTCAGTTGTGAAGTGTTTTGTTGCTTCAGACATATGTAGGAAATGTGTTGTGGGTGTGTGGAGCTTTAGGGACATAATAACTTACTATGAAAACTTTAGTGCTTTCTGCTGAACATGATCAAGTCGGCTATTTTTTTATTGGCATTCAGAACCGTTTGTGTTCTGGTGTGCTGGCAAAGCCATGCATTGATAGTTATGGTACATAGCAACCACACACAGAGACAGACTGTACTGTATCTATTTGCCGCCCTTCACACAAACGCAGTCTCACACTGCCCACGCACCAAACTAAAAACTAAAAGTACAAATTTTATTTAACCTCCTAAGACCCGAACTCTTTCTGGGTTCTTTGTATTTGTGCTAATTGTGACCCGATAAATAAAAAAACAAAGAATTATATTGTTAGGTGATGTACTTTCTGAGGAAAATTATGTTCACATGAAAAAATTTGTTGTTGTTAAATTAAAAAAACAAACTATAAAGTCACAATTGAGTAATGATGCATAAAACTCAACATTTGTCCTGAGAAGGAAAACAGAATGAGAAACAACAATTGTGTTCCTTTGAGCAAGGGCAGCTAACAGCTGCTGGAAGATATTTGTCTGTAACACAAACAGTAACAGTAACGTCCTCGTACGGGGATATCTGCAGCTTGTAGAGCAAAATTCTTTACTTTGGTCTAAATAACCCAAAATGTGATGTCCACATATGTGCACGCCAGGTCCTAGGAGGTAAAGGGCTTAACAACCTACGGAAAACGTCTTTTCATTAGGTCAAAAGAGGCAACAAAGAGCAACAGTTTGTTTAGTGGGTTCAGTAGGTGACACATGATGAGTGTATGTGGCACCACTTCCCCCAAACTAAGCTTCAAAAACACAAAGCACTATGCAATAATTTACATTAAATGATGAGCAACACCAGTTGTTTTTTCTCCAGGAGAATAATCAGTCAACGCCAATCAGATTTAAGTTATGTGACAGGTGCTACCAAGACACATTCTTTTACGTGCAGTGTGCCACGTAAAAGAATGAGACAATACAATTCCTTTCATGCTGTCTAGGTACAGCTCTATTTTTAGAACAATCACTCATCATGTTGTCTGAGATTGAATAAGACTCTCTGATGAGGAACAGGTCAAACAGGTCTTCGATAGCACTTAAATACCACAAAACAACCAGGACCCTTGGTGACCAAAATAGGCATGACTTTATTTTTTTTTCCAAAACTGCAGCATAACAAACTAAAATCAATATGAAAACACACAATACAAAATAAAAAATAACTTCAGCATTGCTCACACACAAGAACAAACATTTGTTTACATTTAACAGCAAGTAAAAAAAATGTCACGACACAAATCATCTTGTTCACAAAGTGGCGTGTTGAGCTAGAAAAGCTCTGATTCTCTGAAGGAGCTCTTTCTTCACACTGTCTGGAACAAGGGCTGCAGAGAGGAGGAAAAATGGAAAAAAAAATGTCAGAACCACCTCTTCGTGTTCATTTCACTTTCAATGTTAATAATGTGTATAATATTAAATGTTTTAACATTACTTATAACTAGCATTAATCATCAAAGTCATATCACTGTTTTTCTCTAACATAGCCTTAGTTTTGGTGTTTTGCATGTTATTTTATTTACATCTTCAAAATTACAAGTCCTACTACAGGGATAGCACAAGTTTGTCTGAGTACTAGGAGTCTGTACTGAGCGGGTAAACTGTGATAAAGAAGTCCACAATCTTGTACTGAGGTATGGAAGACAGGGCCCTGACACCTCTGATATTTTTATCAGAGATGTTTTTACCAATTTATTATAATTTATTACCAATTAAAAAAAAAGATATTAACTGAATCGTACAGAAGCTAATTTTTAATCTGAAAAAACATTAAACCCCTCCTCCACACAAAATCTAAACAAAGTTATTTAGATGTCTCCCTCAATATAATTATTATTTGCCCTTCTTCCAGTCCCTCCATCAACATCTGTGAAGTACCTCTGCCTTTCGGTGTGACTTCTGTGACCAGGTCTTCCACTGTGACGTGCTCTAGGCCTTTTTCTCTGATCACATCTGGATACAAAAGATATTGTTGACCTTGGTGATCCAGTGTGACGGGACCACAACACAATTACACACACACACACA
>JAUMTR010000003.1:2861089-2879931 GCA_032270685.1 Microctenopoma stevenorrisi
ACACACACACACACATTGAGAAACAATACCTTTGCAGTGTGCTTTCAGCTGATCCTTCCATCCACACTCCACCAGCTTTGCCCTGAGTAACTCTTTCAACCTGCGGCCACATTTTGTTGCGATTAGAAAATGTCTGAATATCAGTGAAGCGACAGTTGTCTCTAAATCGCTCGTAATCAAACCACTGCAGAGGGAGGCTCACTTACCGCTCCCGTTCCCCCATTTCGATCAGCTTCTGGTTTATTGCAGCCCTCATCTGGGAGTCTTTGCTCATGATCTGACTGGAAATCAAATGCAAACAATAACTCTGTCACTTAGACTGACGCGACAAGACGAAAATGTATAAAACAGTTTACTTTACCAAGCAATCAAGTAAACAGTACCTTTTGTTGGATTGGCTCAGCTGGGGAACAGACAGTCCCTTTACAGAACGGCGCCGTGCGAAACATCGGGCGCTTAACGGTTCCGCCTTGGTGGCAGTTAGCTAGCTAACAAGCGGATCAACGTAAACGCTAAAGATGGGACAAAATCGCGTCTGGTAGCACAGTAAATCTTTAATATACATCTTTAATGTACCGTGACTAAAAAACAAGTAATTGAAAAGCGGACCGTTGACGGCCATAAAATATAAAATCAGCGAAACTACAACGAAAAATCAATTTCCCATGAGCGCCAGGGCAGGTTATGTCCGTTGTAAAATGGTTCCGTGTGGGACAAAACAGGAAACGTGTTTCTAGGTGACTTCTTCAACATCATCATCATTTGGCTGAACGGGCTGTCAGCAACTTGTGAATAAGGCAGTCACGTTAAAAAGACATGGCTGCGTCTAATTATTCCTTGAAGGTTAAGAGGGACCTCCTGGATCCCAACTTTGAAAGTTACAGGTTGTCTCTGGACGCTATTCCAACGTACAACGTAGAGCTGGATGCTGGTGAGAGAAACTTAGTTACTGCACAGTTAGCAGGAGTGCTAACCTAGCACTGAGACCAGACCCAAGGCACTGATGAATCACTTATGCGACAGATATTATATGAGCTTTATAAGTACCTAGAAGAGTTTAAATTTAGCATGTTGTTCTTCACCTTTCGCTGATTATTGTAAACGTCCTGTCATGATGCTAAGTGACACTGAACTGTTCTGGTTTCAACCCCGTGGTTCTAAGGTGGGTTCGGGTTCTGGTTGTCCATAAAAAAATGTAAATATTTAATATGGCTTCAATTGAAACCCGAACTGCTATAGTCCACCAATCCTTTACTTTTTTCGTAATAATGGAAATATATCAAATATTTTCTGCTTCCAGAATCCTAAATGTGAGGGTTTTATGCACACCTTTGTCTGAGACTGTAAACCTTTCCTACTGAGGAACTTTATCACCCAAAATATGCAAAATTGTCTTTCATAGAAGACGCAAGACAAGGACATAAATGCTCTCATAGAATTTAATAAAACTGTTTTAATGATAGTGAAGAGAGAGGTTTGTAATAGAGCCACAATTTATTCATTATTATAATTGCACTGAGGAGGGGTGGCCTACTGTACTTATTTTTCATGAACCTTACATTTCCCTAAGGATTAAAAACTGAAAAAGTTAAACTGACAATAAATCTCATTCACACTGACAGTGAAACCAAATGTTGACAACGTGAACATAAATGTAAAGGATAGAACAAAAAAAAATCACAAAAGCTGGGATAGAAAGGGGAAACCTTATTTTATCAGCCACAGATTGGTGTAGGTGGTGTAGAGTAGCTCTCTTTTTTCAGAATATCTCAAAGTAATTAAGTAGCTGCTAAAATCAGGACCATTATTTTACTCTTTATATAATTTATACTGTATATAAAGATCAATGAGAGACCAAAGCTAATTAGTAGTAAACACACATTATGGTATCTTTTATGTATAAATACTGTCCCAGTAATCATAGATTTAACAGTGATCGCATCTGATCTGAAAAAAGAAAGCTGTAGATATGATCAATATCATCTCATCTTTGTATCTTGTTTTTGTACTTTTTTGTCTGTGCTGTAGCTGTGGAGGAAGTGAAGCTGAAGGACAATCAGTACACTCTTGAACACATGCGTGCTTTTGGCATGTACAATTACCTGCACTTAGACCCTTGGTATGAAGATAGTGTTTTGTTTGTGGACTGCAAAGGCCGGGTTCTCAGTCTCACCGTCACTCTGGTAAGCTTTTAAAGCCCTCTCATTTTTCCTGGAAGTCATTGTACCCGCTTGCTATTTATGTGTTTCTGTCGCAGCAACATATGGGCCTGTTTACCTTGTCAACATGTCCTTCCGCCAGTGTCAGTAAGGTCGATGCCTCCTTGCTCACATTTATTGTTTACGTCAAATGAAATGTCTGTGATTGTGATGTTATGACGGTGTAATTATTGGTGGACTTTACATACATGTGATGCACCAGTAGGTGCTGAACAAATGCTTGTGCAGTAGCAGCATCAGCCAAGGATGAGTTTCAGGCACGTGATGTCAAAGGAAAATAATTATTGTAAAAAAATGTCCACAAAATCCTAATATTATTACAATATAATTTTAAAAGCTATGGCATTAATGTTCATTACGATTTCACTAACCTATCCTTCTCAAGATGCTGAATTACTTTTAGACATAGTCTGAGGTGTGAGAGTCTCAAAACGTTTTATTCAGTCCTTCATTCATCAGACGAGTCGGCACAGAAGACATGTTTGTGAATGATCTGTTGTTAATAACAGCAGTCGTTAGATCTTTGGCTCGTGGTGCTGATCCCGGTTCGTTACTCAACGCTAAGATGCTGAGACGAGGAGCGAAAATCGGCTCAGGGACCTTTTTCAAGGATGATTTTTTTTTTTCAAAGACATCATTGACCATGATTAGTGATAATTGGCACCGCATCAGTAATTTTAAGTCCAAACTGGCCTGAATGATCATCATCAGACTGTAATCCTGTTAGGCTGTATTTCTGGCTTTCAGTGGCATAATTAAATGACTCTTTATGTAAATCTGCTGTTCAAAGTCTAATTACAATCATCACACGATAATTATCATCCCTGGCAGTTCCTTTTGTGTGTGTTTGCGGTGAAGTGTCGTTCAGCAGATTATACATCGGTGGTTCACTCTTTGTTCGGGGGAAATTAAAGGTGCGGATGGTGGAGAAAATGATCTCAAAGGTGCATCGTACATCAGGTAGCGATTTAGCACACGGTGTCAAGCTCCATGGCAACAGCAGGGCTGCTGATGCACTGTCTTTTGAAATGCTGTTGGTTTACACAGCGTGTAACTGATGCTCATGTGGTGGCGTATCTATCTATTACAAATAACCCTCATACAGTAGTGAATCAAGAGAAGTCTAGTCACTCCGACGGCCACACGACAGTCACTTTGTCTCTCCTTTTTCTGTTGTTCACTTTTTATTTTGAACTTATGTGTATCTGGCCTTTTTCAACAATAACAGCAGCTCTATGGAAATGATGTTTTAATATCAGATGTCAGTCACAGCATTATTTTCTTGTGGGATTAGAGTGCCCCATTCGGTATGAAAGCAGCGACCTTTCTCTTCTCCTGTACTTCAAAGCCCTCTCTTATTAAGTGTCTCTGTTCGAGTCTGTGAGTCATGACTGCGCTGTTTCAACACAGCGGCCTGATTAGTTTGTTGCCGTAAGAACATGTCGTCACACATTGTACATTAGTCAGCCATCTTCCTTTGGTTTTACACAGGATACTTGGATAGTAATACATCTATAAATTAAATAATGTAATAATAATAAACAAAAAGTTCCTAGCTCCTCAAATGTGAAACTTTACTTTCAGAGTAAACAAGCAGTTTGATGAGGTCACCTTTTTTATTATATTGGCCAAAGATAGCAGGTAAACACTAAATGCTCAGTAATCTAATTATCAAACCTGTGATTAATCGCATCTTTCTGACAGCTGAGTTCAGTTCCACTTGTCTGATAACAGCCAGACCTGCTGAGAGCCATTATCCACAAAAGGAGAAAACTTGGAACAGTGGTGAAACTAAAAATGTGTTGCATTGCACCGGCCTGTCCTTTATCTAGCTGGTCCTGGAAGTCCGTTGCTAGCTGCAGCCTTTTTGTTCTGCACACGTGCTCTTTCAGAAAGTCAGTTAGAAACCTGGTTATGTCTGCACATGAGAGAGAAATTAGGTTTATCCAATTCCCTAATGTTTAAGAAATGAGCTTACTGTAACCTGATTACTTAAACACAGTGAGTCATGAACATGCAATTATTTGTTAGGTTTAGTAAAACGCTTGTGGTTTTACTTAAAATAAACACTTTCTTGAAGTTACAGCACATTATAGTTACAATGACCTTCAGTCATCAGTTTCTTTTGGGACGTTGTGACAACCGTTTTTCAGCTCAACATCCTCTCAATGTGGACACAACATCAGCAACTTCTTTCTCGTCTTGTTTCCTAATTCTTATATAATTATTATGACTACTTGCACGTTGTTTTTAACACATATATCTTATCTTTTCTAATATTTTTGTTCTTATATTTTATCTCATTTAATTGATTCTCCATTTTATGCTGTGGTACTGTGTTGTTGTATTCTTGTACTGTCTGAATACAACTGTGGGATCAATAATAATGTCTTGTCTTATCTTATCTTATCTGAATTGCTCTGCCTGCTAGACTTTTTCTAACTATAACACATAATAGGTATTGTTCTGTAATGTTCTGCCTGCACAGGACACACAAACTCTTTTTCTTTATGCAGAACGGAAGTCTCTGATCAAAATGCTCATGTAATGAAAAAATAACTATAATAGTTTCATCCATATCCGTCATATTCACACAGATATGAGCGAGTCATGCATGATGTAGCTAAAAGTCAAGGAGAAAGAAAATGGACGTATTACTGACGGAGGGGTCTGTTGTGTTGTGGATTCAGGACACTGCCCTGGGGAAGCCGAGGGAGGTTTTCTGTGTTTCCACTGAGTCCAGCGAGTGTGAGGGTCGTCTCTGTGCATCCCTCAGCCTCACCTCAGCTACCTGGGCTGCTCTCTCTGACGGCACAGGCCGACTGTACCTCCTCCGCACTGGCAAGAGAGGAGACGGTTCCCATATGAAGTGGGAAGTAAGTACTGCATTTCAAGGAGTTGATGTGGCCTGACAGCTCAGTGGGTTAAGGCATGAGGCTGGGATGCAGAAGGTCGGAGGTCAGATTCCCAGCCCATCCCATATCAGGTGTGTGCTTGAGTAAGTCACTTGGCGCGATGGGTTAGGACACATTTCACCACATGATCTAACACTGTTTAACTATGTATGTGACAAATAAAATTTAAATTTATTTATTTATTTTCATATTTTAGACGCCTGCCATTGAATGTGAAATAAATCTGTCCAATAAAATCAGGCAGTCACTGTGAAACATCGCTAACTAGTGAAAAAACACTAGCTGAGGTTGCTAATTGCTAAAAGTCTCCTGCTGACATCACATCTGTCTTATCTCCACAAATTAATATTCTAAAATTGACACAAATAGTTCCACGAAGGCAGGTGGCTAAGCAGAGATTCTGATACCATTTGTTGCACGACTTCTTATAATGCCAGTCAAATGTTATGTTCACTGTGTAGAATTAGGAGAAAACTACATTTATTGCATGCAATACAATCTCAACATCTAAAGAAAGTTATGTTCAGCACGTTTCAACTGTAAATGTAACAGAATTTACCAACCAACCAACCACAAGTTGAGATTGGCCACAAATTGAGAGCTCAGCCAGAGAACAAGCAAACTTAGCGAAGTCCAAGGAGTCGATGTCGTAATGAAGAGTCGAAGCTTTGGAGTCAGTAACTTCCAATGTTCTAATTTTAAGTTTGGTGCTCAGGCATCGCAGCCAAACCGCCTTGCATCCTTCACGTTGTTGTCTGTGTGTGTGTGTGTGTGTGTGTGTGTGTGTGTGTGTGTGTGTGTGTGTGTGTTGTCGTGACAACATAAACCAGATATGAATGTCAGAAGCATAAATGTCTCTTTGCTAAGGTGCAGATAAAGATGAAGTCTTCTAATATTAATGAGATGATGGAGCAGCACCACCCACTTATCACACGAACACTGAATATATTAGCATAAGTTAGTGTATTATTAGCAAATGTTTATTAGAGACAAACCTCCAAAATAACTTACTGCAATCTGTGCATCCTGCTTTTGTGCCTGTAGCCACTGTTCAGTGAAGACATGGGGGAGCCTTTCATCGTGCTCCACAGCGTCTCTCATGTCCAGGCTGGAGTCCACAGCGTGGAGGTTCTGCTGCTGCGCGTCCAGAAGGACCCGGAGGAGACCAAAGGAAGTGGATACTCAGTCTCTCTTGAGTGGATCACAGTCGCCAATGCTGCAGGACACGGTGGGTGGTGCACTGACCCAGTGTAATTTCAGTAATTGAGCGTGTAAGTAAGATAAGACAAGTGTGTCATGAATAATTAGGCCTAAATTAGGCTCAAGCTTGTTATTTCCCTCACATGCATTTTATAGTACTCATATCCACTACATGAGAAAAATCCTTATTAATTAAACCATACCAGGAATTCAGAGTTGAATTATTACGTCCCACGTGAGATCAGTTACTCTGAAGTATTCCACAGTCTTGTCCCTGACGTCTTGGGAAAGCTCTTTGGTCTTGATAGGATCAGAGGCTGTAATAAAGTCTCTGCTCTGACATCTAACACACTGATGTTGTACTTCTTAAGAGTCTCTGTCAGAGTGTAAGCAACATTTCTTTACATCTTCATCGTGCAGGTCAGGAGAATAAGTATGAGGTGAAGAAGAGGAGGGTTCTCAGGGGGAAGTCGGTGCCTCATTATGCAGCAGTGGAGCCGCAGGGGAAGGGGCTGATGGTGGCCTCGGAGAAACCGTTTGTCTTCACACATGTGGACGATCGTCCTGTGGAGCAGTCTGACCCAGAACCTATGGAGGTGGAGAAGACAGGTAGGCCAGAGGGACTGCTGGGAAACGTGGTAGGTGATAGGTTTCTTTGCAAAAGCCTCAGCCTGCTGCTACTGGTAACAAGGTGAATCCTTTTATAACTCAGAAACCAAAACATAATAAATGGAAGTTAAAAATGTCTCTAGGAATCAGTTTGTCAACAAGAAGTAAGTATTCACATGAACTTTACTACGTTAAACAAATGTTATTATTTCATGTACTTTTAATCTACGAGAAGTGTGTGACACACATATTTCTAGGCACTGAAGTGGATTTTTAAAAAAACCCCATCCTATATAGGATGTTACCGTTCACCATCACATGCTCCGCCCTCAGGATGTCTGACATAAGATAAACCCAAATACATTTTTACACATCTGTGTTAAGAACCATTTTTTATTATAATACTCCTAACACATAAATAAATTTAGCAGTTTTTTTTTACTTCCCTAGTTGCTCGGCTCACAGTATCAAACATGGGTTTATGCAAACCTAGTTTAGAAAGAAATTCACATCAGAAGACTTGACAGCAATCCTCGTGCCTCAGATTTTGACTTAATCACTAACTAATTTTTTTTCACAGTCTGAAACTTGGGTGAACAGTCCTGTGTTGAAAACAGCTGAAACAAACCTCAGGGGAGACGTGATAATAGTTAAGATTTCTTTTTCAATTGAAAGAACAAAATGACAATTTGGGTTGTAGCCACAGAAACTTCTCAGTGAGGGGACGGCAGAATATTCTTAATCTTATTCTTGTAATTTGACTCCATGTCTTGTTTTTGTTGTTTTTTAATTGATTATTTCAACAACAGTAAATTAAAAAAAGTGTGAAAAGCAGCACTCTCACATTTTAGAGACGGGAACAAAATAAAAGGTGTGAGCTCCCGTTAAATGAACAACTCATCACTGAAACTAACAATAAATCATTTCTAAACAGTTCATGTAGTAAGCATGGAGGAAGTATTATGATATTCCTTTCTTGCAGATGAGAACCTGCAGGAACCTTTAAAGCCCAAAGATCACAAAATAAAAAGTTGTATTAATATCGGTGGTGATTTGCCAAAAATGTTTAAGTGGAGGATTCTTTCAGTTTGTGATGTCTACACAGTTAAATTCTTAGCTTGTTGTCGCACCACAGGAACTTTGGAACTCTTAATTCACATAACGTTCATATCCAGGACAGGTTTAATGCCATTACCTGGTCCTACGCTCAGTTACACGCACAACCTCTGAACAAGCCGACAAACAGCTTTGTGTGTGTGTGTGTGTGTGTGTGTGCGTGTGTGTGTGTGTGTGTGTGTGTGTGTGTGTATGTTGATGCCATAAAACCAGAGTAATGGCCGTTTTTTAGCCAATCCTTTTATCAGAGCTCTGCCTTTCTCCTTTCAGAGGGAGAAGTGGATGAGATGTCAATAGAGTAGGGCATCTTCAAAGAGTGAAGGGAGAGGAAAAGCAAAGGGAGCACGAGAGGTGGAGGAGACTTAATGCTGTACTGACAGAAGTGGCGCTCATCCGTTGCATTTACGTCAGTGCGAAGTTTAGAGATGTATTGTTTGCTGTGCTGTGAGTAGATGTTTGGCACTCTGCGTGTCCGTGCAGCAGTTTGAGAAGAGAAATGCAGGAAAGACCAAATGGAAAGATCTGGCAACTCACCTCTCTCCTTCTCATTAGTTTCTTTGTTGATTCGGTCGGCAACAAAAGGTGATAATGAACGTGTCTCAGTTCCTCGCGTCCGTGCCAGATATGAAGCAGCTCTGCTGCTTTGGAGCCTCATAATTGGACTCATCTCAGTGCTCAGAGCTTTGCCAGTAATCACATAGTGTTGTATACAACAGTTCTGGCACAAAGTTCTCTGAGTAGTAGGAGTGTTGTATACGGGGAAAGATGGTAGAGATCCCTAAATAAATGAGAGCGTTTAGTTCAGTTCAGTTTAGTTCTGGCTAAGCCTTTATCATTATTACAGCACCAACATGTAAGCGATGATATAAAGCTAAAACCATTTAATAATATCTTCTGGGCCACGTGCTGGCGGTGAAACACGTCTGATTCACACGTGGTTCGTTGCTGAATCATTTCTAAACAACGGACAGAGCTTCCTGCTCCTGGTGTGTTTTTCTGTGTTTAAGCACACATCACACCGCTGTAACGTCAGAATGATAACATGGCTAATTCCTACCATGCGGAGGAATTATTGTAGAATATAGAAAATCTGGCACAGACCTAATCCTGGTCGACGCTGGACAAAATGTTTTATCTCCTGTACATCCTGCACGGCCTTAGTTGTAGTGCACTCAGATACAAACAGTCCCGTGCTGTAGAAGCCTGGCTCCTCTTCCTGGCTCAGCCAGGTGGGTTTTGCTAAGTAGTATATCTGAATCAGATTCTTATTTCTTCCATTTTCGCTGGTGAAATAAGCTGGATTTCTGAGTGATGGGTTCACCGCACTCTGCTCTTGGAAAAAATGCCCTGTCGCTGCACTACAAGAAGGGAGATTCACACAAAGAACTCTTAGAAAAAGGAAAAATCACAAACATCTCATCACAAACAGAGAAACATGGCCTTCTCAATGGAAAGAACTCTGAGTTCCTTAAAAATGTGATTCCAGCACAAGGCTGCAAAATAGTTTCCAGTTAGATTATTTTTCTATTAAATATCAAGCTTCGGTGTACTGTTATTTATATTTATATATATATATATATATATATATATAGTAGAAAAGCAGACAAGGTCGGCTGTTATACACTTCCAGGTTACCATATATGGCCCGCTGACTTCCGCTTTAATCAGCGCGTACATCTGTTCTCACCATTGCCAGGCTTCTCTCTCTGTGACAAATTATTTAGTGTTTCATTACGGCCTACCACACAGTGCAGGTGTTGTCACGGACTACAAAAAAAAAATGATGGAGGATAACATAATGTTAACACAAACCAGCCGAGGTTCTGAGTCAGAGTCAACAGAAAGTTGGCCTCCTAACAATGTGAGCAATGGTGAGAACAGATTTGTTCCCTGATGACAAGGAGTGAAAATGTTTGTGGAGAATGCCTGGAAAGGCTTTGAGTGCCATTACCTGGACTCATTTATTGTTGTGTTGTAGACAAAATACAATTAAAACTCATTGGAGTGATTTGTTAATTAGCTTAAACGGGTCATGTTTACGCTGTGAAACTGAGGGAACCAACTGTTGCAGAGTTCCCAAAAGAATATTTGCCCATTCTTGCTGTAGACAAGACTTCAGCTGCAAGTTGTTTTCAGTGAAATACGTTTGAACCTTTTGTTAATGATTTGAATTGTGTGAACTATTTCCAAACACACGTTTTTCTTTCCTCTCAAACAGAGAGCACTGTGAACATAACATAGCATCTGACTAGCGCTGCGAATATTGTTGATTTCTGTTTCCAACTCAAGATTATTTGTGTTCAATGGATTAATTATTTAGTCTATAAAATGTCAGAGAGAATGTTTAAAAGGCCTTTTGCACATTTCTAAAGCTTGAAAATGTCAACGCTTCTGGTCACCAAAATTAATTTTCGGCCGGTCAACCAGACAGTTTGTGATTTTCTCTGCTCTTTTTGTTTGAACAATATCTATATTAAAATTCAAAAGGCTTTGTGGATTTTCCTTCACAGGGTAGAAATGTCAAATTGTCTCGATAGCATCACCGTGAACCAGGTCTTCAGTGGCCCCTTTTGCAATGTGATAATTCATTTATTTTAATACTATTCCATCTGCAGTGTCACTGAATATTCAACACTTATTCTCTCCCATTCCTGCGCTGTATGTTTTATGTATGACTCTGGTACAGCTGGAACCGGACTGTCATTAACTTTAGCACAATTTCTTTCTGATTTGAATACAGATCCGATTTACTTCTGGCAGCAGACAGTGGAGGACATCACCGTGTGTGTGCGCATGCCCGAGGGTATCACCAAGGAAGAGGTGCAGTTCAGGCTGACGGCCGACAACATCAGCATTGGAGTTCAAGGTTTCTCCCCCCTGCTGCAGGGGCAGCTGTCCGCTTCTGTAGACCCGGAGGCCAGCGCCTGGATCATCAAGAGCAGTCGTTGTTTGTGAGTCTGTCAGAGTGGAAACACACAGCGGTGTCATGGGAAACCTCAACACTAGAGTCTGTTTTATTACTGAATGAGGCGCACAGGGAGACAATGACTTCTGGTTTAAAGTGACGCTTTCCACGTGCACTTTTCTGCGTTTATACTCAACACCCAGGAGAATTAACATGGAAGATAGTCTCATCTAGGGAAAGACTTTAGTCATCCCCACGAAAATATGAGGGACATTACAAAGCAAGTACAAACAATTAAGTAGTATACAATATTAAAATATAATATATGCATATAATAAAAAGGTAACAAGGTGACCAAACGTGCATGTGCAGTCACTGGATAATATTCAGTAGTGTAACTGTGACGTAAATGTCTCCTAACCTGTTGCCAAACTGTCTCAGACATTGCCCTTGCGTTTCCAGCAGTAAAGAAGGAGAAGGAGAGCCGACAGAGGCAGTCGGATGCTGCAGCGTTTCTATATTATGCAGTAATAAAAACATGGAAATGTCCTGGCAAAGAACACGTTATGTCCTGGCAACTGCGTGTGATTTCAATAAAAACATGGAAATGTTTTTATTACCGAACCCTCTGTAGTTCATCGGCTCTGCTTGGCTCCAGCTCATTGTTTAGCGCTGTGTGTTAAGCTGAGTTCTGCCTGCGGAGAACCGCATGCCCCTCATGGACGCACATGCAGCTAAAGTGAAAACCCGAAGACGTTGCAACAATTCCTTACTGTGTAAAAACAATATAAGCTTCTCTGTCAGGTTCATCACTGATGGTAAACAATGTTTAATATGTCGCATATGAAGTTCAGTGTGATGCACTCTGATATTCACACTGTGTTTCTCTGATTATTCTCTTCGTATATTGTTTCTGGAGGCAGTAGCCTTGGTGCTCTCTGTTTTTAAAGGCGGTTATTATAAAGGTTTTCTTTTCAAATAGGAACACTGAATGCGAGATGTCGAAGTCACCCTGTCAAGTCGATCAAATGAGTGCGCTCATAATAACGCCATTTGGTTCCTGTTTCAGTCTAAAGTGTCCTTGCTGAGATTTGTATCCCCTGTTTTTTCAGCTGAGATGACACAGTAATGAAAATCACACCGCTGAGCTCAAATGGCCAAAAACACGTTATGTCCTGGCAACTGCGTGTGATTTCAGGTCAGTTTCCGAAAAGAAACCTAAGAGGTGGACGCAGTCTAGCATTTAGTAGCTGAACAGACAGATGTGTCCATCAGGAGTGGGACGTAGAGGAGACCAGAATCTGCTAAGGTGATGCGTGTACATTTTCACTGTGCACGAAAGCAACACGAAACAAGACTTTTATAAACTTCGCTCATATAAGAGATGTAGTTAATTTGGACAGATGGCGTGGTTCTTGTTCCAAAGCATATGATTTAGTTATAATGTCCAGATGTTGAACGTGTTCGTGAGTTAGCAGATCTGAAATAAGTTCAGTGTTGCGAAACAAGATGTCAAACAACTATGAACAATAGCTGAACACCAGGCATCGGATGTATTAATCCAGTGGTGAATGTGAGGTGAGTCATATCCCCCACTTTAGGAACTTTCATGTGTATCTCTCAGTTCACCGTCTCTGCTTCCTGTTCCTTCAATAGAAGTCCTCCAAAGCATCACTCCATGCAAAAACATGTTACGCAAACTGACTGACTGTTCGTTTCTCCTAAGCCTTGTGATGTTTAAAAGCTTGTGTGTCGCAGAGACAGAATCTAAAAGAACTCTAAAAATAAGGCCGTTGAATGGAAACTGTGTTCGGGTTCTATTTATTTTAGACGCATCCCTCCGTGTGTGCGTCCATCACATTCTACTGAACGTGATATCGCAGGAATTCTATTTAGATTTGTCACAATTGTCCCCTGTGCGCACGCACACGCACACGCACACACACACACACACACACACACACACACGGATGAACTGACTGAATCTTTGGTTGATAAAGGTCAGTTACAGCCTCAATCACTTGCTGAGTGTGTGATGTTGGCAGGACATTGGCTAAAAGTGAACCTTATGTGTGTGTCTGCAAAGTTTGGCAGCATGTGCGTACGTACAGTTTAGGTAGAGGTGTTGAAATATAAAATATTCAGCCAGTCTTTGTTTTTCCTATTTCTAGTAATCCAACACCATCTCTCTCAGCGCCTTGAGAGAGATTAGCACCTGATTTTTTGCTATGTAATTACTTTAGTTGTTGCCTCAGAACGTTTCATGTTCTTCATATTGTTTTCAGTGGTTAGTTCACATTTGGTGCAGTAAACTGTCATCTTGTCTTTTGAAATATGGAGACGTAACTCTGTGCAATTGAGGATTATTTGTTTCTGGTGGCGGTTTCTGTATTTTGTACAGCAGCTGGATTTGTGGTGCGGTGACCACAGCAGCTTCTCTAAGTGCACATCGTGTGCGCAGCATTCTGTCCTACTGAGCTAAGTGAGAGTGTGGAGTGTCGCTGCGTGTTTTTGTTTTCCGGATGTAGCAACAGTGAACACGATAAAACATCAGCATCGTTCGTTTCCTCCCAGTGACTGAATATATAATATAAAAAAAACGTGAGCTAACTGAGCAAAATGCAGATACTGTCTGCAAACAGGTCTGTCAACAAGAAAATATGTGCTATTCTAGTTTTATTCAGATGTATTCATTTTTTTATTTGCATCCGTAACAGCTGACCTTCGTTAACATACTTCAGTGAAACACAGTTAACGAACAGGCTCGTGTGTCCTTGTGTTGAATTCACGTTGCTCCCTCCGAATGTTTGATTTTACATCTAGAAGGACTGAATAACGACATGCAGTCTCCGTAGCAGCTTGGAAATGAATAGCTCCCTATCTGGAATTCTAAATTCTAAATAATAAATAAATTACATGCAGACACAATAACTGCTGCATTTATTTGATTTACATATTGGCGACAAAAACATGTCAGATGTCAAAGTTTAGGCAAAAAACAATCAACCTAAGCAGTTTATTAATTATCAGATTTATTGCTGATTACGTTTCTGAAAATGATTTTATCATAATTTGAATCTGTGTTTGAGCAGACGGTGACATATGAAAACTTCCGCCGCTCAGATAAAACTGTCACCACTTCTAGAGGTTGTCGATTTTCTTCTCTCTCCCTTCCCCGATTTGCTCTGACGCTCAACTTCATACACTTGATACTGGCAATCATAATTTGTGTCTAAACTCGATCAGCTCCAGCCTGAACAACTCCTCTGTCCTCTGACCCTTCTCATCAGCGCTGCATTTCATCCCAGTGGGCCGCTCCTGATTAGATGCTCACTGGTTGATTGCATCATTCTCATTCTAACTCCGCCGTTCCTCCTGTGGTCCGTACACACCAGGCTCCCTGGAAATCTCTGAAACGGTCTGTGTGGAACGTGTTTAATTGTACGCATGTGTCCTGTGGATGTGTGCACAGCCTGGAGGTGACCCTGCAGAAGCGCTGCGAAGGGCCGATGTGGCCGGAGCTGGTGATGGGCGACAGGAGAGGAGAGTACGTGATGAGCGATGAACAAGCTGCCCTCCTCCGCGAGAGACTGACGCATCTCACCTCCGAAGACCTGGTGAGGCTGACTCGTTAGCACGCGCTGATAACCCGGTCAGCGTCTGCATATGTGAGCCGAGGGTCCAGAACAGTTGAACCTCGCTCAGAAAACCTTCACCGTTGTGTTGACTTTGTTTCCTCTGGAGCTTTTCTCGCCACCTCCCACTCTGCTAACTCTTAGTATGCCTCCTTCCTATGTGGCCTCTCAACTCTGTCACTTTCCTCTTCAGCTACTCTGCGTCTGTTCCTTGTTTCCGACGTCTTGTGCACATCGTCGGAAACGTCTCCAGAGTGGCTCTCTGCTCCATATTCAGCTGTATTTTTAGCCCCTTCCTCTCTGCTCACTCCCGCCCTTCGTTAGTGTCATCTGGGTCCACTCGACGCCCTCAGTGCAAATCAAGTCTTTTTACATGTTAATAAATGCAAAACAAGTGTAACCGTAGCCTCTGTCTCGTTTCATATTCCTCCTTTTTTATCCAGAATGGAAACCCTGACAGGGACAAGCCCCCTTGCAACTCTCAGGAGCTGGAGGACTGTGATGGGTTCCCGGAGGACAGCTCCAGCCTCACACATTTTGACGGAGACTCACTCAAGCCCACTCAGGTGGTGAGTAACACCTCGCTCCTTCACTGGCAAACACTTTGATTCTCTGGTCCTTCCAGACGAATCCCTGGCATTGAACATTTGTGTGGTCACCTCTTCCCCTTAAGGACACTGCTGGCTACGCAGTGCTCACTTCCACTATGAGAGCGTGTTTTTATTCAGCTCCGTCCCCAATTATCAAACCTGTTTTGTTATTGCCACTTGACCAGAGAGCTCAGAAAAGGCTCAGGAAGAGGAGGAACAGGCAGGCCCAGCTCATTTCCACCACCGCTCTCATGTCTCGTATAATAATGGTGCATCCAACCGGTTGAATGAAGACATACATCCAACCATGATGGCGATTGGTTTCCAAAAGTAGTTCTTCTCCTTAGGTCACTGCAGCAATCAGCTTTCTCTGCGTTTAGTTAGGTTATTATATTTTTTTATATTAAATTGAAGGAGTTCTCTGTTTTCACTGGAGTGAAGATGACAACACTTGGCTCTGGCTATTGTTTGCACTGTGTAGGAGGATATGTGAATGATGTTTAGCACCATCGCACTCAAGCCGTTTAGCATAGTAACGTGATGAAGAGGAACGGGGTTGTTGTAAGTCTTTGAGGTGTTAGATTAAACTTACTTCGTCTTCTTACTTCGAGTGTTAAGAATGTTATGAGTAAAAAGCGTCATGTCCTCAAGGTTAAGTTCTACGCCGAGAGCTGAGACTAGATTTCTACAGCAGTAGCCTCCATGAATGAATGAGGTTAGCAAACAGGAATTTAATCAGGAATTTGAAATTTCATTTCTGTATAGTTAAATGAATGAAAAGTGAAATGAAAATATGCAAATCATTTCCATATGTAGCTGAAACAACCTCACGTCTGTGTTTTAGGAATTCTGAATAATAACAAAGCAAAGTGAATGTTTTTCTATTCACAAACATATTATTTTTTTCTCACTCAGTGTCTAGTTCTGACGCACCTACTTCAGTTTCCTGTGTCATTTACACTGTTTTTTGTGTATTCTCCATCACAAACTCCCACAACATAAAAAAACCCTTTTATTATATAATGAAAGACTAATAGTTGGCGGATTTAAGGTACAGCATTTCTGCAGGCCTGAAAATAAAAGCCCTTTAGTGTGGGTCGCTCCATTTATTCTGCACACGACACTGCTTCCTTTCTCTGAATAAGGTAGATTGTAATCATAGCTGTGCCGTCGGACATTTGAAGCGTCGTGGGGTTTGTTTGTTTCATGTATTGACGTGCGAGTGAATACAGGTGTGTTTACTATCTCATCCAGGTCACAGCACCTCCACATCCAACTCTCAGCGTATCCACAGTAATGCTTCAGTCGCTTGCCTGCCCACTAAGATATACACTGACCTTTAAAAAGAACTGGTGGCGCCTCCTATTATATTGGTGCCTTCGTCAACGTCGATCTCTTTGGGTTTAATCCCAGTTGAAAAGATGAAGAATGGTTTTTATGTGTGATCCCCGGAGGGAGGCTGTGAGTCACATCCACCAGCCTGATCTACACCTTTCATAGTGGAGTTTATCTAACATCTGGTAACAATACTTACTGCAGAGGCCGAGGACATTGTTGTTTGAAAAGATTTAGAAAAATCTCATATGATTTACTTATAACACGAAACCTAAACCTTTCTGCAGATAAGCGCTTTGTTGTGTACAGAACGATTTGAAAACCCTCATTTATTAGAATTTCTATTGAAGAAGATTGATTTTATGCCTTCTATTGAAAGATTTACTTAGCAGCTAATAAGCTACTAAGCACTGAAGGAGAAAATATCTATTGTGAACTCATTTTATATGCACGAAGTATAAGTGACAATAAAGATTTATCTTATCGTTTCTATTATCTTTGATTTGTGCTGCAAGCATGAAAAATAAAATATAATAATTATGAGCCCTCCGCACGCGAGTGTAAGATTTGATGTAATTCTTGAGTCAGAGTTTTGTTTAAAATTACTTGCTGTGGTTTACGAAGGACAAACGTAGATAAACATATGTCCGTTCCCTTACTTATGAACCTGAAAATATAGTATCCAAGAAAATATATTCCAGAGGTCTAAATCAATAATGGCCAAAAATATTTTTTTGGGTCCTTAATAATTACAATTCACACACAAACTTGATTATTGGTGAAACATATGGAAACGTGTACATCACAAAAACAGGCTGGGGTCTAATTTCCAGGAAATAATCACAGCTGAAGTCACAGCATACGGTCATCTGATGACACGATGTTTCTGTGGGAGCCCAGTTAATTAAATTTACTGTGTATTGTACTGTATGAAGGTACAAACACAGCGAGAGTCTTCCTCCTTACAGTATAAAATACAAATGGTTTTATCTTTAAAACAGTCTGTCCCACAAAACACAGATACACTTCTGATTTCCGTGGGCACATAGTGATTTTACTGCCATACATTTATGATATCAAAGTTCATCATGTCTGGACGTTATTTGATGCAGCTGTGTTTGTTAAAATCAAACAAAACGGGGCTTATTTTAAAAGACAAAGTTCAAACTCACTGTAAAGGTGAGTGAGCTGCAGTCTGGCCCAACGGCACCGAAACGCCTCCTTTGAATCTACACACTCACAATCACACCTCTGATTCCCACACACTTCTCTGTTTGTGCGCCACAGCACACAGCAGCTGGCGTTCACGTAGATTTACTGAGCCGTCTACTGATCAGTGGTTCAGGCACTTTTCTATTTCAGGAATATAATAGGAAGAATATTGCAGCTCCATGTATAATATAAATAATTATACAGACATGTATGAAAATACAGCACTATGACTTGACTTGCTGCCACCTGGTGTAGGGGTCATGAGACATCGTCAGGCTGTAGGTGAACATCTGTCTGCCACGTTTTTGCTGTGTGCTCACATCCTTGGCCCCTGTTGCTTTATGTTTCTATTACTTTATCTTTTAAATTACATATCTTTTCCCTTGTGGCAGTTAAGTCGTTCATTAATAACTTTGTAAAGATATTAGAGTTAGTTCGTTGAGGTTTATTAGAACAGAGATTTCTCATATTGTCTTGTTAGATTAGCTCTGTTAACTGTTAAGTTTTGATTTCCCCGGCTATAGAAGATAAGACTGCTGCAGTACGGAGCCGACATAATAAGCAGGCCGGGGGCTGGTGGAGAAGGTGTGCTGTAAAATAATCAGCTCATGATTGAATTTTTCCTTTTTTTAGCATCTGTCCAGTCATAAAATATCAGAGGAAATGGTTTTGTTTTCCCCTGGACCCCTGACCAGGCAGAGGTAGAGCTGTGTATTAGTCATGAGATAACAAACCTGAGTCACTGACCGTGAAAGTGTCGTGACTTCCAGAAGGAAAACAAAATATAAGATACCAGAGTTTTCTGTGTGTGTTTGAGATTCTAGTTCTACATTTCTTGGCATTGTAATTCTTTAAATTCAAATGTTTAGGTGTCCACGTTATGTTATCAATGGCAAAATCAGAGCAAACAACCGAAATGCAGTGAACATTATGGGTGTTTAGTTATTACATTACAGACAACGTAAAACACATAGAACTGGAATTGTGTGCAAACTCCAAACAGAAAGGCAAACTCCACACAGAAAGGCAGGGTGCCTTTCTGTGTGGAGTTTGCATGTTCTCCCCGTGTCTGCGTGGGTTTCCTCCGGGTACTCCGGTTTCCTCCC
>JAUMTR010000003.1:2890165-2910279 GCA_032270685.1 Microctenopoma stevenorrisi
TTTTTCTATATTGAGAGCGGCTGTATTCATGGCAAACAATTTCCCTCTGGGATTAATAAAGTGTTTTGAATCTGAATTGAATCTGAATCTGAATTATCAGAAATGCCCGGAAAGATGTCCTCACATCCGGCACAATGTTCCGATCGCTGTTTCATTTCTGCATTTTTTTATCATGAGTCGTACTTTAGTTCAAATATTCGTTTGTTATTATACATATACATATTATATATTGATATGTTGTTGTGTCATGTTATGAGTGAGGAGAACCGAGTGGGTTTGAAGAACAACAATGGGGTTTGTGATTAAAGCTCAGCCCGTCGTGATTGAAACTGCTCTTCTCTGCAGGTGTAATTGGCTCATTTTAAATGATTAAACAATTAAAATAAACAAACCCACATATTTCTCCGGCAGGAAAATCAAGTGGGTAACTTGTTATTGAGTTGATTGCATATTCTTCCGTAATGAATAGAACTCCTCCCCGGTGGGATCAGTAGATTAAATGTTGGCCGTCATACCTGCGCAGTCGCCACTCTGCAGGCGGCGAGAGATGTGGCCGCATGTAAAGTGTCTCTATCCTGAGATGAGTTTGATTATTTCATGTTTTTTATAGCTTGTTTTCTGTAATTGACTGTGCATACTGTGTATTAGAGAACTGTAAAGTTTTTTTAAGTTTTCTTTAAAGGAATAGTCTCTGCAGTCAATCTGTTGGCCAGAAAATGCCACAGGCAGCAGCAGCACATTAGCTTAGCTTAATACATAAAATATAAACAATAAACCAAACACATACTCCGCTATGAAACCACAATAGGTCATTTTCACACTAATTAATCTCTCATTATTAAAAAAAGACAAGGTGCCGATTCTGAAGGAAGCTAACAGGCTAAGCTAATGAGTTTTGGGTGTAGCTTTAAATTCATCTAATAGGACATGAGAGTAGTATTAATATTGCCATCTCAAAAAGAAAGTGAACTACTGTTTCCCTGAATGTCAAGATTTTTATATCGACTCATTAAAAAATAGAAGAAGAGAAGCTGGTGGGTGCAGCTGTAAACACATTTTTACAGCGGACATGGAGCTGAGACGGCGTTTTGTTTGCTGTGGGTCTGGCCACGCGATTATCAGTATTCACAAAATGAAATGTCTTTTTAGATGCTAAATACATCACTAAGCTCCCAGGCCACAGACCCAACAGTGTGTGTCAGCTGTGCAGCGGTGTAGAGGGGGACAACGAATTCAGAAAAGATATGGCCACCTACTTCATCTCTCTGGAGTCTCTGGAGAAAAAGTGATTTCTTTCCTCTGGTGTGGTTCATTTTCGTGCATGCGTAATTGTTCATAAAGGCCGCTGCCTTGTTGTACGAGAGCTGTAATTACCCCGCCCCTTGTCTTTGTAGCCGTCTCTGTCCAGGGTGTCATAACGAACATTACAGTCCCATTATTACAGAACAGCCCCTTTCGATTGTGCTCGAATCTCCTGTATTTCAGACTTAATGAGCCAGGACGTTTAGCTCTAACTCCCTCTGCTCATCCATCTCTCTGACTGTACCCTGCCCTCTCACGCTCTTACTTACTTTGTGTCTTGTCTGTTTTGACATTTGATTTGGGTAAATTCAGTCTACTTAATATTATAGTGTGTTATTCAACTTTCACAGGGGCACTAATGTGCTTCAGCTCATTCAAGCCCTGCATGTCACAGACATTCTGCTAATTACACCGTGTCACACAGGAGCATAACTACTGCAGGCAGTTCTTTCTGTAGTTTTGATTTAGTTACTTGTTGCCAACAGACACTTGCTGTGATGGTTGTTCTCTGTGATTCTCAAATCAAAGGTTGGCGGTAGGATTCCTTTCTAGATCATTTTTCCTCCTCTTTAAGTAGTTTTTTTATTGGATTTAGTCAAAACCATGCGAATACACAATGTTGGTAGCGATTGTCAGGTTTTGTTTTGTGAGAAAACTTATATGTTTATACCTTTATAGCTATAAGAAATAGTTAGGATGTTTGGGAGTGGGGAGGCCCGACTACAGGTGTTATTATATAATATATAATATTATACAATAAGCTGTGTGTAGGCGTTTATACAAAGGGCTTGTTCAGTGAATCCTGAAGTAGTAATAACTTCCTCTTAGTAGTATGTAGTAATAAATATATAATACGCCTGATACGTACTCCATTGAAGTAAAACAAACATCCACATGTTTTGTTTAGAAGGGAAAAACGTGCAGCTGTGTCATGTGATGTGATACTGAGGTGTAAGAAAATACAGTAAACGATAAACCCTGTTGGTTTCCTCACGCATTTGTCATTTGTCTTTTCTTCCAACCCATCGAAGATGTAGATCAATGCAGTCCTCAAAGCATGTCAGACCGTTACAGGTGGTATAATGTGTTCTTAAAAACACACAGGCATTGATTAATACAGCAGACAGAGCTGTGTGCGCTTTTACTTGGAGCTGACCTATAAGAAAGAGAGAAATAATGTGTCCCGCAGGTCAACTCGATGACCTACTGTATCTTACTAGATCTAGTTTTAAGGGGGTTTTACAGTGACCTGGGCCTCTCCTTACAAGAGTGCTCACTTCAGTCTGTATTGATTGAGGGGGTCAAGTCACCTAAATCACAAAAGACTTTCTAGCTGCTGCTGCTGGTTCTGGATTGTACCCTTGAACCACTTCCACCAGAAGAATAGTTCATGTCAAACTTGTTGAGCGCAAACACGCAGACACTTTCTGTGCTATTAGAGAAAAGTACACCGCACACCTCTAAACCACACCGGCGGTCTCGAGGCAGTTCAGGAACTGGATGGATGGTCATGACCGTATTCTATAACCTAGGCCACTTGAGTCAGTGTGGAAACACACACAGAGCGAGCCGATAGAAACAAACACGTCCACGTCAGTTGATGCTAAAGGCGGAGGTTTCTCTGTGTTTTATAAGAAAGCGTTCCGTCCATTCTCACTTCTCGGTCTCTTGCATATCCCAACGTTATTTACACTTCAGAGAAAGTGTATGGATTCTTTTGAAATTCTGCTCACACCATTGTAGTCCCGGTGATGGCAGTAAAACAAACAGCCTGAGAGACTGTTTGTATTAGGTGATGCTTCATAGATGTGACTTGAGAAATCACATTTATTGTGAGAAAAGCTCCAGATGTAAATTGCTTGTAGGAATGTTTGTGTTTGAATGAAATGCGTGTCGTGTGTGATGTTCAGTGATGGATGGGGCTGGAGCAAAATGTCTCTCTGTCAAAGGAGCTGCAGGACATGATATGTTGTCCATTACTATTTAACACATTTACATTTAATCATGCATGTTCCCCAAACAGCATCTTCCAAAATTATTGGAACAACAAAGGCTAATTAATATTTTTTCTCTTCACTGAAGACAATTCAAGATCATTAAATGAATACTAAATGAAATTTCCAAGTTTGAGCTTTCATTTGCTGCTACGCACCTTCATTTAAACCACATAAGACATTACTCAAAGGTAAGTTTGCAGAAGAACTGGATCTTTTGACAGACAGCTTTGTCACCCAACACTGTCCTGTGAGGATGACTGATTGAACCGTAGTAACCTGTAGTAGGAGAAATACGGCCTCCACCATTCAAACGTCTTCTTGAGCAGAAATCTCGCTGTGTCACAGGCAGCTGTTACTGCGAACAAGTGAACCGAGCATTAAGTTTACTTTGAAATGCTTTCGTCTTAAGCTCCCTTAAATGTGGGTCTGTTGGTCTAAAGGTTGAGTGACTTCCAGATAACTCGCAGACTTAAGTTGCGTAGATTCTTTGACCACTGGGGGGCAGCACAACAATCTGCCTACACAAGGCTAACATGCTAGAAGAACATTTCTTCACATGACATCATTTATTTAGAGTCGTGTGCCTGGCCAGATGTTGAACTTGGTCTCCACCGCTCCACTATACTCTGGTTAGTTGCTCTGTCTGACATTTAGTGAGGTTATTTGATGCGTAATGATAAAGTGCAAGAAGATTAACACAATTAATTTAAAGATGCAATAAAAAGCATCATAAAGCTGCAGAGTCTGGTGATTGTTATTAATTGTTGGTTCATGACTACAACATATTGCACATAGTGATGGAGCATGTATATAAATATATAAACATTGAGTGGAGCAGCGTTAATGACCACTATGATTTGCATTGTTAGAATCTGTCCACAAGCTTGTTCCCATTCTGTCTTTCTCTCCTGGGCTCATCATCCACGGATAAAATGTCTTTCACCTTTCAGCTGCTGCTGTCTGATAGAGTTCAGAGTTGATTTCAGAAACTTCCCAGATGCTTTAAAGAAATGTGTTGAACAGAATAAAATGTTGATGAAGCCAAATGTGCATTTCTCTGTTAAAAATAGGCAAAAGAACAAAAATCAATTACAGGATCAACTTTATTTGAAACATAAAATCCAAATGAACAGTTTATAGATAAGTATCAGCAAACTCACAGCATCACATTAACCAAAAAACAATAGGAATATACAGATAAGTTATCAGTCAGAAGTCATCATGAGTAATCACTTAAAATACGCATGGCACGCACACGAGGGCATGAATCTGATACCCAGACGTGTACAGTACTGGCACAGTCAATAATCCAAATCGGAGGCTAGTATTTTCCACATTGTCAGCGAAACGCTGTTTGACTACAACAGTTTCTTCTCTGTGCCTGTATGGGAGTCACTGATCTGAATGAAGACGTTCCCGAAGGCTGCACCTCTGTGCACCAGTTCACTGACAGCGTTCCCAAAAGAAGGCAAGATGAGCAAAGCACTTGTTAGGTCCACAGTTCACATGACACAAAACACAGAGCGGAACATTACTCAGCGTGAGATCACCAACACTGATGCCTGATGCAGCTAAAATATCAACTATGTCTGAATGACGCTATATACAGTTTTTCTCACTGTGGTTTTGAGCCACTGCTGCTTAAATGAGTCCTTCACAAAGGAGACGGTGACAAAGGAGCTGCTGTTCCATAAGGCATGTTGTATTAACGGGTTGAATGCGACTGATACTGTATTAAAATATGCCCAAACACAAACGTGTGTTCGTATTGGATGCTGTTGAATACCTCTGCCGGTGCTGTTCACAGTAAGATAACTAAGCGTGTTTGTGATAAATAAATGTTTCAAATGTTGCGTACCGCAGCTTTGAGTAGTTAATGTTATGAGTCACCGAAGAAATGAACTTGTTTCAGCATTTGCTGTTGTCTTCTTGAGAGACAGGTTGTTTTCCACGACGCCGTCAGTAGTGACTCGTAGCAGCTGCTAGAAAAAGGATGAAAATTAGGGAGAAACTGATGAAAGTCAACTAGCTGTGGTAGTTTCGGCTGTTTACCATCAACGCCTCGTTTGTTTTTAACATAGTCCTCCGTCCTCAGTCTCCTCTTCAAACCTCTGGCTGCTTTGTCTGAGATGCAACTAATTAGATACAATCTTAAATTAACTCACATACATGCACCATCAGCCAATGACAACGTATGAGCTTATGCCTCAGTAGAATCCCAATGATACTGTGGCAGCAGATATTCAACCTTTATGGCACTAGCAACAAAGTGCTCGACATATTCTTGTCCCTCTTTGTTAGCGAACACTTGAGGAAACAGTCTTAATTTCAGTATCCAGAACACTCAGCGCACTTTCTCTTGCTTTTCACAATCTGCTCGAGGCCGTGTAAACGTCCTTCTCAATAAAAATAGGACCTGTTTTGTCAGCGAAGGTTCATGTGTGACTCACTTTTTAATGGATCGCCTGCCCTGGGAAGGGTTAGCGTACCATTCAGTTAGTAGAGCTGCACAGGGACAAGGTTTCTGGTGTGAAAAAAATGTTTTTATAACAGAATAAATCAGGCAGAGCCGCCTGAAGCAGAAACTGCCTGACTCGAGTCTGGTAAAATACAACCGCCTCTCTCATGGAAAGAATCAGGACTGAATTCTACACGTCCAAACCAGACTCGTTACGTCTTTGGTGTGACCAGAGTTCATGTCACACAGGTTCCCTCCTGTGCCATGTGGAGCAGTTATGGAGCCGTGGTGGCATCTGTCTGTGCTGGTCTGGATTGTTTGAAGTGGTAATGGTGTTTTTGTTCACGTGCATGTTTTGTTGACTCATGCATGGTGTATTATGTGGGCAGGTCCAAGATAAGACGGCAGCTGTGTGATGAGGGAGAGTTTATCTGTCGATATCTGAGGCTCTAAAAAGTCCAGGATCAGCCTCGATGATGAGTGTGTCTGCCTTTACGCATCAGTGGATATAATCTGTGTTTACATCTTTATCTGCAGCAGCCTGCGCTTTGAAAGGTCAGTAGGCACTCAGGAAACAATACTGCCACTTAACAGACTCCATTAGACAACACTTTCAACGTCTTAAATCCTTGATTGACCCTCAGCCTTTACGTTCTGGCCTCGGATGATCCTCAGGCATCACCAAAATTCACCTTCCCATACACGCAGGAGTCTGGAAACATCATTTTCTGATTAGACAGGAGTTCGTCCGTGACAGTGAGCTCCTCCAGCTCCGTCGTGAAGTGATCAGTGCTCTCCACCATCGAGGTGTCTTTGACGGCGCTGTAGGTGAGGGCCACGCTGTAGGTGGCAGGTTTATCCGAGCTCTTCAACCCGCAGCAGATCTTCCGGAAGGCGGCGCGGAACTTCTGAGACATGGCGTTGTAGATGACCGGGTTGATGGCGCTGTTAAGGTAGACGCAGATACGGCAGAAGAGCAGGAACCAGTTGTCCAGGTAGGCCTCCTGCAGGAACGAGTTGACCACCACCAGAGTGCGGTACGGCATCCAGAGCACGGCAAACAGGAACACCACCACGGCGAGCATCTTGGTCACCTGTAGTAGGCAACAAGGAGAAAAGAACAACACATTATCCTGCATCACACACGGATGACCTTCTGTAACCCCACCTAATAAAGGGTCAGTCCACTCAAATCACTCGGAAACACTTTCAATCACCTTTTTCTGTTGGTGTTCAGCCATAAGTCTAGTTTATGTTGTGATTTGTCCAGGTTTTACACACAAATTCTAACTAATTGCAGACCACTGGTGAGTATTTTACTCATTTGTGATCATAAACAGTTTGCTTTGATAATCAAGCTATTACAGTGTTTAGTTGCTGGATTAGAAATCTGGATTTTCACAAGTAATAAACTAATTAACTGATTATTGAAACATATATTTGTTCATAAGTATGATAGTGTCAGCACCACCAGATCCATCCTTTGTAGAATTGATTTCACCTACATCGCGTCACATGCGCCACCTGTGCGGTGTACATTTTAGGACATTCTCAGGTCTCAGGAAAATGTACACCGTACACCTGTGCGCTCACACTCCACCTACCTGTCTGCGGGAGGTCGCGGTGGAGCTGGAGTGTCGGGAGTTTTTGCAGCTGGTGCCTTTACTGATGGTGTTGTTGTTGTGTCCGTTCTTCTTGTTGTCTTTGGGGTCGGAGGGCAGCGGGTTGAGGAAGAGGATCCTGGCGATGAGGCCGTACAGAACCGCAGAGAGCAGCAGCGGCAGCACGAAGAAGACGCCGAAATCAAAGAAGTAGATGGGTAAATAAAACTTCCTGGGGACTCTGTAGCCGCAGGTGATGATGGTGATGTTGTCGTACACCAGCATCTGTATGTCTGACAGGTAGAACCACATCACGCAGTACAGAGAAGTGAAAGCCCACACTAACAAAATGATCTTTTTGGCTCTGGACAACGTGCACAGAAACTGCGCTTTAATCGGGTGGCAGATGGCGATGTATCGCTCTATTGTGAACGCTGTTATGGAGCAGGAGGAAGCGTTGATCCCGAGGTACTGGAAGTAGGTGATGCAGAGACACCCGTAGTGCCCGAACACCCATGATCCAAAGATACTGTCCGCGACAGCAGGTAAACCCGCGGCTATCAGTACCATCAGGTCGGCCACAGCCAAACTCACCAGGTAGCAGTTAGTGGGAGTCCTCATGTGTTTGGTGGTGAGCACCACCAGGATCACCATGATGTTGCCAACGATCCCGAAAACACAGATCACGAAAAGCAACAAACTACTTATCACTTTGTACTGGATGCTGTAGTCTGTCCACATCCCTAACGTGCGGTTCGTCTCTGGTGATTCTGTAAAGTTTTCCATTTTAGTGTTGAGGTAAAAAATATCCGAGGAAGAAACGCACCTGACAGCGAGTTGTTGCTTCTCGGCGCAAAAATGTGGTTTTACGCGCGACAAAAGCCGAAGCTCGAGCGACTCTACGGGTCAGCGAGCGCGTGTGTGGAACCCGTAGAGCTTGGATCTTAAAACCACCACAGAAAGTGATAAAAAACTGTTCGGACTCTGGTAGAATTCAGCGATCGTGTTGCGCGTAAAGAGCGACGCGTCGCAGCGATCTCCTCAGAACAAAGTGTGTCTGCCGGACAGATGGCGCTCCGGTTTTGAGCCTCACTCTTGGCACAAGCTCGCTTTACGCATGCGGTGGGATTATACCATCATCACATTTTCGAAACCAGAGCTCCCCCAATGAACATGACCAGCTGGCCAAACACCAAAATATAACAACACACATCATCCTTCATCATTATAATATACTACACAAATACATGTGTGGGAGTGATTTAAAGAAAGCTTCATGATGCGCTGCAGTCTCCGTGGGTTCGTGCTAATGAGTATTTGCATAGTAAAGCTGGAGGCACCGAGCAGTTTCCAAGAATCCAACATAAAATATTTTTTTATATTCGTAGATCTCAGTGGGATTTTGTTTTGCTTGGTGGCTGCGTATGGAAAGTTTAAGACCAATGAAGGTCTGACTAGACAGACAATTACTCAGCACTGTAAAAATACTGAGTCCAGGTTCAACCAAATGGGCCTCGCAGCCCGTGAAGACACGTATGTTTAGATTGTGTACTTATGTGCTGCAGACGCACTGAATGATTTACTTATAAAATACTGTAATCACCCTTTAAACTACCAGAAATGTGATAAATGTAGATGTTTGTGACACTTAATTGAGCTGCTGTTTGTTAGAATAATAACATTTGCACTCAAAAAAAACAAATTTAGAGTGTCTAGTGTCACGCGCGCGTAAAAGAAGGGGTGGGAGGATGTGACCGCGTGTGCGTAACGTTTGTAGTTTGTTGCCGCTGCATTGAAGGAGACGGGGATACAGAACATTTAACTGTATAGTAGTATTACTAAAGGTTGGAAAAGAGCAGTACCCTGCTGTAATGCCAACATGAAAAGCACAAGAGGAGAGATCTGCGGCTACCTGTGCGCGCCGCAGTGCCGTCCAACAACACGGGAATGTGCAGTTGTCTGCTCTGAGCGCAACACAGTGGAGGTGGGAAGCTCTCCTCCACACCAACTGTGCTCCATCCCCGGGAAGCAAGCTGAGAATGGTGACGATCACGCCAACACTCCTCTTTAATCACGCGGTTATTCTGCTTCAAGCTCCGAGGTTGCCAGCCGTCCATCGCAAGCAACAGGCGGAGTGAGATGATTACATAACCATGACACACACACACACACACACACACATACATCCTCTCTTTTCTCTCTCATGTTTCCCAGCATCTCTCAGCAATGAAAACATGTGAAGAATCAGTTTTACATCAGTCTCTTATACAAACCAACGTGCTGCTGTCATTTTAAAGGGTTCTCTTTTATTCTAAATGTAAACTACAGTAAGTGTTTACTGCCGCAACTGTATCATGGAAACCAAGTGGATTTTAAATTAACTGGAGAGATCATTCAGCAGAGTCTTTTAAAGACATGTCAGCTTCTTTATCACTTGGTTACAAATCTACATGATGTCAAAGGTCATGTCTTTGTAAAGGCCCCAAACCGCTTATGTGTCATTTACAAATGAGCAGCAGCAGGAAAATAAGTAAAGTCATTAGGAGAAAATAGGTGGAAGAGTTTTACTGCCACCTTCTGGACAAACCTGCCCAGTACCTGAGGCAAGACATCTGACGACGCTGCTTTACATCAGTGGTATTCATAGTACACTGCTAAACAACACTTTTCAATCAGAGTTTAGCCAGTTCACCAGCTGTTAACACCAGCTGCTCTGAAGATGAAACAACGAGACAACCTCTAAAACAGCCGCTTTTACACGTGGAGGCCACAGACCTCTTCTTGCTTTTTATTAGATTTACAGTGTCTCCACTGGCAGCATGAGCTGATACCTGGATTCTACAGAGTTCACACAGACAGTCCAACTCCACCTGGACGACGCATGAGGTCAGTGCCAAAAGGTCGAAAGAGCATGGAGGGAATTCTGTGTACCTGCTCCTTTGCACACGAGGAAGCTGTACAAAGTGACCTCCAGCAGCCAGTGGTGTCAATGTCTCTGAGCAAACTACTGGAAGCAGAATTCACGAGGGAGGCCTGAGGGCCCGGCGTCCTCTAGTGGGCTCACTGCCCAGCAGCCCAGCAGCATGGAGCTCGACTGGCATTTACTTTACTTTACTTTGCTTGGCACAGGCTTTTATCAAGAGCGACTTACAGGGAGCTAGCGCTGCGTGTCTGGCTCAGGGACGCAGTAGAGAGGATGGACAGGGTTTCGAACCTGCAACCTTCCACATCCCAGTCTGATGCTTAACCCGTTGAGCTACCAGGCCGCCAGAGAACACCAGAACTAACAGGTCCAGCACAGCCCCCCTGTGTAGTGAGGTCGCTCATGTATGAGCTCATGTTAAACATTATACTTCAGACTACTCATATTACTGTTACTATCTACTATGTGAAACCCTGCCGGTGTCATAAATACACGTTTGTGGGTTGATGATATAAATAGAGATGGAGATAAATCAGAAGACCCAGTTTTCCCAGACTGTGCTGCGTTTACATGTCACCTCTGTGAAAAGCAACAGCCACCGAGACGCCAGCGCGCCCGCCTTCATGTTGCTCACCGTTTTGACTTCACCAGACGTCACTGGGGCTTTTTCTTCAGACTTGACTACAGCTCTGATTGAGGAGTACACTGATTTTCATGTGAAACTCAGAAGGAAAAAAAGTTATTCATCTTAACCTGCTGTGAAAAGTTGGAGCATGAAAGTACAGACGCACAGAAGGGCTGACGGTGTATAATTTCATTTCCCTCAGTTTTATATTTAGAAAGAAATGCAACAGATTCGGAAGATTTGCCTGTTTTCAACGTGGAGCCAGCAGGAGGAACATGTGCGGCTGTGAGAGCTGGAGGACTCAATGATGTCTGGGTCCACAGACCACTGCCTTTGACACTAACAGAAACAGTCAGCGCCTTGTGGTTCACTCACGATCAGCAGCAGTACCGCCTAGATCTGCCAGAAATACTAAGAAGGACGGCAGTGGAGGAAAGATTAGAATATTGCACTCCAGTATATATCATACTCTGCAGGTACCTCATGAATATGGATGATATTCTGCAGCATGTATGCGTGTAACAGCGTGTCTATGTCTGTTCCCATATAAACCACGAAACGAGGCTGTTCCTTTGAGTTATAATGCTGTTCCACAATGTGCAAACACATAAAGACCTACAGCGAATCTACAGTAAATCACAGGAGGTATTTCTCTACACACATGCTGTATGAACTATTACTCCTTTAACACGTCCAATGACCTCAGGCCATTTAATAGACCCAGAGGTGAGTAATCTCAAAGAGGTCCACACAAACACGCAGACCTACGACCCAAGCTGTCCACTGAACCGACCCTGACCTCGCTCAGTTAATGTCAGTGCGCTGCCACCAGCAGAAATAAAGCAGCTCTCTGTCTGAGTCGCCTGATTCTTCCCAGTCTGGATAATTACAAGACCCTCGAACAAATCACCCACAAGGCAGCTGCAGGATTCTCCTCACAGCAGCAGCAGAAGTCTGTGTAAATGTGTTGAGCTGCGGTAAATGGTTCATATACCGGACAGAAACATGGTCGAGCTCAGAAACAACCACTCACACTCATCACAATGAATCTGACACGCGGGCGTAAATTTAGCAGCGCCTTTCCGTTGCTCTTCTACAGCTTCTACAAAGTGCTCGCATTTTTTTTTCAGAGAACGATGTAAATACAGTGTTGAGCCTGAAGGCGCATGCACCATCAATTCATCATTTTTTTGGCAGGTGCTGGGTAATAAAGCTGCACAAAAACACAAACCCACATGTGAATCCTAATAGAATGAATATAAATAATAAATCTAATTGATATTTATGTTATAAATCACCTTACCCACTAATGTGGATTTGATATCTGCCCCCTGGCACAGTCCATGAGCTGTTCTATGGAACATAACGACCCACAGACCTGCATCTATGCACAGTCTCTGCTCCTGATGATCGTTGTTTATCATGATCATTGTTTGAATATCACCAGAAATATCAATTGAAAGGAGAAAATATGTGTGGTCTGACCTTTAAATCCAAATTTCTTCGACATTCTTACAACTTCATCACACCGCAGCTGCTGCTATTAAACATCCCTGAAACGGGTTTTTCATTTTCTGACATCTTTGATAGTCGTCATAACTCCCTGCAAACGGGAAGCTACACTTTCATTTCAGCCTGTCCTGGTTTTGAAACGCCATTCGTCTGAATTACACAAAACTACAAGCAAATAAAAACACCTCATCATCCAGCAACTGTTCAGACAATCTGGTGCAGAACACACACACACACACACACACACACTCATAAAACTGTCTGGCCCGGTTTCTCCTTCGCAAGCGGAAACGAAACGGCCCTCCTCTCAGCTGCAGATCAATGAGGAACATTTCCAATAATTGATGGATAAACTCAAACATGTTTATTAGTGGATGCTGACGGAGTCAGAGGCCATCAACCTCCTCTTGTGCCTCGATTAACCTGTTTGAATTTCGCCTAGAAGATCCTCTGAGAGCAGAGAGCGGAGTCAGGCGACTCCATTCAGCTTTCAATCGCAGCTTGACTCAGCGTTTATGCACCGTAAGTCTGGTTAGTGACCACAGGACATAAGCCATGCAGCATCCACATGTGTGTGTGTGTGTCCAGCATCGCTGCTCTGTACAGGCACACATCCTCCCTGCCCTGCTGCAAGGCCGTCTGACTCAGACATGTCTTCCTGAACGCCTGTTTCACCGTGTCCTAGTCTAACCTTGGACCAGCGTCGTTGCCTCTGCTGCTGCTTCTGGCTTCCCAGCAGCTATTCTTAGCTTTGCTTGTACTCTGGCTTCATAGCAGATCCATCAGTGTAAAATGCCACACTTCACCGGATGGCGTAAATAAAAACGGGCGTGCTGGTTGGGAGCATCTCCAGAGGAAGTGACAAATCACTTTAGACCATAAACCACAGAGCAGTGGTGGTAGTAAAAAAGATCCCATGGGAACAGTCCGGTGGTTTTAGTGACGGAGCAGAACATTTGTAGGTCTGTGTTTATCACTGTTAAGCAGATTACACAACAAACTGTCTGGTGCTGTGCTCAGGGGCACTGGTGGCAGTTTCAGAAGGTGGAGAGACTGTTCACTTCCTGTCGCAGATTGTCCCCTTTAATGAAAATCCCTCCTTCAAGCAGTAAATGACACAGTATTTACTGCAGCACACTGAGTTCAACATGCCCCCAGGTGTGATGAGGCTTCAGCCGTTGAGACTCATAGTTCACTACTGAAAACCCGGATGTCATGTAATGATGTCATCTGTAAGAGTTTTCTGTGGGAGTGATTTGCGTAATATACTTAAAGGAATCGTCTGAGATTTTAGGGAAATGCACTTGAATAAATCTAATTACTGTTGTGTCCTCATCGGTTATTATAATAACATTATACATTATAATAACTGAGAATTTCTTCAAAAATTCTGTGTTGACTAATGAGAAGTGGACACTTGACTGCGTCTGTTGCAGGTTTTACCTCAGAAATGTAAAAACGTTTGTAACTTTACACATTTACTCATCGTTGACGGTCTTGTTCAGACTGTCTGAAACTTTAGGCTGCGACTTTGGCCACGTCTGCCTTAAAAGAGCGATCACTAACCCCAGCTGATGTGGTGGTGGTGGTGTGGGGGGGTGAATGTTGTAGCTGATCTCATCAGTCTGACCTGTTCTCCACTTAGTGTTGGGAGCAAACTACTAAAGATTTACTAATTCAATATATTTAAATGTTACCAACATGGTGAATACAGTAAACATCAGGTTAGACCTACATTGTCTTAATATTTACCTGCTTTTGCTTTATCAGAAAGCATTTCTAGCTTTTTAATTTTTTATTAATAAGCTACTTATGTCATATGTCATTAGAGTTATCTGCTTTTAGCTGCAGTTTTAATTTAATTTAATTTTATTAGGATGAGATTAGACTTGACTACACCTGCTGCGACCTTGCAACCTTAAAGTTGAAGTTTTTAATCTGATCTATAATTAAGCCATTCGTTTTTACTTGTTATGAGAAAGTAGTCCCTCAAGTTGATGTTCTCCTCTGACTTTCCCGCAGCGCAGAGTGCGCCGCCTCTCTCCTGATTACCGGAGGAAGCTGAAGTTGGCTGTGAGGCAGTCTAGTCTGTGGGAGGGGTCTGACAGAGCTTTCCCTCTAATTGACGAGGGAGCAGAAGCAGCCGGGGATGCGAGCAGCCACACACGGTGAGAGAGGTCCTCCGCAAACTGCGGTTTCCGCTTTAATTAAAGGCGCTGGGCGCAGTTTCCATTCATTAGTCGCGTCGTGCTTTTGCCAAATCGATTCAAAGAGCGAGCTGAAGCCCGAGAAGGCAGACGACGAAGTGTTGGTGGGCAGTTCAAATATCCGGTAGTGTTTCATTTAACATAAGTGGATCGTGTGCAGCCACGGGACTTAAAACGCTCGCGCTGCGCCTCTGGGTGAGGTGCGTTTAATTTGTGCTCGCGCACAGTTGTCAAGTCGTTTGCAGCGATGAAGCACGCCAGGAATTAAAGTTGTTGCCTCGCATGTAGACATTTCAGGGAGTTTACACGTGCCATTGTCTTTCTCTCTCTTCTGTTGTGCACGCTTTGCTGTCAGAGGCGGACGCATGGGCTTGACATATCGGGAAACCCAGCCCATGTTCAAATGGCTGAACTCGAACTGTTTTACTTCGATCAAACGGATCCGAGCGACACCTCCCTGGTTCTGAACAAGCGAAGTATCACCGACATCACCCACGACGGCGGAAAGTCACTTGATCCGGGCGGAGGAGAGGATTCAGCACCATGGACAGAGACGCGGAGAGCCGCGCAGCCGGAGGGCGAGACGGAAACCTCCTTCACCTGCAGACACCGAGAGGAGGAAGATGAGGGTGATGATGTCCAGCTGATAGGGACAAGTCCACAGACCTGCAGCCTGAGCCGGAGCTCCTCAAGTGAGCTGTGCGAGGACGGGGAGGTGATGGAGGAAGAGGAGGAGGACATCCCGGAACTTTACTTGCTGTCCGACGATGACCTCTCCTCTGACGACTCGGGGAAGTCGGTGGACTACGGCTTCATCGTCGCCGTGACCTGCCTGGTGACTGGCATCTCTTTGGTCGCCATATCCTACACGGTCCCCAGGGACGTGCGGGTGGACCCGGACAGCGTGTCCGCACGAGAGATGGAGCGGCTGGAGCGCGAGAGAGCGAGGGTGGGGGCCCATCTGGACCGGTGTGTCATAGCGGGGCTGTGCCTGCTCACCCTCGGGGGCGTGCTGCTTTCCACCCTGCTCATGATTTCCATGTGGAAAGGGGAGAAGATGAGGAGGAAAGCCTTCGCCTATTCCAAACACGCCGCAAACAAGTTGTACGGCTCGATCCACCTGAGAGCAGGTTCCAGCCCGACGCGGGAATCCTGCTCACATCTGTCAGGGGCTGATGAGGATTTCGAAGTGCTCAGCTGAATTTATGGACAGGACAGGCGGAAAAGTGCTGAGAGAACCCTGCCAGTGTTGTCCTGTACTCTGGGATGTAGTGGGGGTTAAGCCTTCTTTATATTCAGTGTGAATTAACAGGTTTCATTCAACAGAAACGAGTCTTTGTGTCCTTGTTCCTTCTGTCTGTGTTGGGCCTTCAAATATCCCCTCATAGTCCAGGTTCACTGTGAGACACAGGGAACAAAATCCAGGGTCTCTTTGTGTAAAAACCCATTTTAAAGTTCATCTAAAGCTGATATGAAGCAGGAGCTGTGCTGGTGCGGCCTGGTACTAGAGGGGCGATGAAGGCCAGTACAGCGGTTACTTTATTTCTTCCGTTATGTTTATTACATAAATAAGATGCAGCGCTCTCTTCACACACTAATCCGCAGAGAGTGTGAGCTCGCATTTATGCGATTGGCCATGCAGCAGCTTTGCAGTTAACACCGAGCTGCTGAACCAGGTCAAAATGGGACTCTGGTGATGTTCTGTTTGTTTGTTTTTGGGCACAATGTGTTGCCGGACTGGTTTCACTCAAATGGACAAAGAGGGTATGATTTGTCACACGGAGATAAAGCTGGTCTGAAAGTGGCATTAGTCAAATCATCTACCTCTCCTCCAACAAGTCTCCCTCCTCGCCTCTTTTTGTCACAGCTACTCCGCCACCGCTCTGTCCGGGACAAGTCACTTTTACATTGACAAGCGTTATGCAACGTGTTTCATTTGAAGATTCTTTTAACTGTGTGACTTCTGAATATAAAACATATTCCACTGCATTTTTAAAGGCTTTATCAGGTGAAGTAAGACGGAAAAAGCTTTAGTCTCTATACTGTGGTGGTCTAGATAACACTGCATTCACTGAGGCTCACGCAGATTATCTGCTGGAAAAGGAGCCTGTACACTGACAGAGTGCACATGTGCATGTCTCACTAAGAGGGACCTGCAAACGCATGAAGCTGTCATTAAGGTTCCCAGGAGATCGTGTGTGATGATGAGCTGAGCCTATGAGAGAACTGACTGTGTTTTTTCTTTTACAGTAAAGGTACAACACTTTGTTCTCTGCTTCCTCGAAACATCTGCTTCGCCTTACGATGATCTCTGACCCATGTAATTGTTCACTACTGCATCGCTGCTTCTGATGAAGCTGCCATTTCAGTGAATTCATGTTTATGCACCAGTGCAGACGTGTATGTTGAAGGCCAGCGTGTGTGTGTGCATGTGTGTGTGTGTTGTGGCTGCGAGGGAAGAATCAAACCTTAACCCGGAACGACAACAACATTGTTACCGCCTTGTTTTCCACCTTGTCAGAAACAGCTCTTCCCTTGTAACTAACGAAGCCGCGTCTGGTTTCCAAAAGACAACAACCGCATGACTCCGCGCTCAAAGAGCTCCAAAGAAATTCTGTTCAATACAACTGTGTCATGCTGAAGTGATGCTTGTGTTTGCTCGGATTTGTTGAAACGTAAATAGTAATACCACAGGAGGTGTAATTATATTTTGTGGTTGAGCTCCGATGGCAGGGAAGCTCAGTTTACACCAGATACACTTGGGGGTTTTTGACTGCAGATGTTCAAAAAGCACATGGAGAGAAACAGAGGGAAAATCAACAGCGAATCCCTGGGGGAAAGATCTCCTGGTAATTGGTGTTACTTAACTGCTCGTGGGAGGCCTGTAAATCTCTAAAGAAAAAAAAAAACACCGAATTTTAACAACTGCCGCAATCAAGCCCATTTCACACTCTCATCAAAAACCAAACTATTCCAGCTGCAGAACTGGAGGGAAATGTTAGGTTGAATTCACTGGGAGGAAGTGGATGGGTTGCCTGTTCTGACAGAAGATGCTGCGAATGATCAACGCTCTGCAGTAAGATGTGCTGGGCAGCATCAGTGAGTGGAAGTGCCTGCGGCCGGCGCCATCACATTATCCTCCACGTGACCTTTGGTCGCTCTCACCTCGGTAATGTAATTACACAGGTGGAATCAGGGGACCTCCTAATGAATCAGTAGGGTTGATGCTAATGCTAACCCCTTCTCATTTAATGCCTAACAGGTTGTTTCACACGAGTTTTCTTCTGCTTGTCAAAAAGGAAAATCCCCTCTCAGAGAAGTTTTGTGATAAATGATTTCACGATGGAGAACACATTTTAATTCCTCCGCTCTGGCTGGTGATTTCCTACATTTCCCAGACAGAGCTCGTTACGTTAAGTACTGCGAGGGAGCGGAGAGAGCGTCATGGCAATGTGAAAGCAGGAGAGAGAGTTTTTCACAGCTGAGAAAACATGAAAATCAGTCATGTAAAAGTGAACCTGCTGTGAACTCCGACCTGAAGCTACTGTTACTCGACTCTCTGCTGGTGTTAATTCAAAATGATTCGACCTAGAGAGAAACAGTTACTCTTCAGTTCTGAGAAACTGAACTCAACACACTGAGGTGTTCAATAGTCAGAGACATGTTCACCTGAAATCTGTAAAACAAACACCTCTTATTAATGAATCAATGGTTGTGATGAAATATCAGCAATACATCGAGAAACATTTCTTCATAAGATCAAACTCAATCTTTCTGCTGATCGTCCCTCACTAACAAACTAACATTAGCTTTAACAGCTGGCCACATTGTGGTTACTGGCTATTCATCTCTAAACTAGTCTGTAAGTTTACCAGCATAAAAAAATACTGCAGGCATTTATTCTTTAAAAGTACCTCGTCATTCAATTCGACAGAGTTTTAAAGCTGTGGTTTCTTTGTGTTTAGGGCTGCGGTCAAGCTTAAACACAAAGATTGTAGTGATCTGCATTTAGTCTGCAGTTGACTTAGACACAACGTGCAGACCGAGCATTGCCTTCTAATTGTGTTTCTCGTGTGGCCTTTCATCGAGTTGGCTTATTCAGATTTATGCAAATCTGACCGGTCTAATCACCTTTTCCCAAATCTGCACCACCCACGTCACAACAGTGACACAAGTTGGGATCAAACACGGATATGTGAAACATGCAGTGTGCTGCTGAAGTAAGAAGGGTTAAAGCAGCTGGTTTCTTCTGAAGGCACATTATTAGTGATGCAAAAGTGACAATGCAGCAGCTTTAGTTGGTGCCTGTGTTTGTTTTGCCAGGGGACTCTCTCAGACACAAAAATCAAACCTGCAATAAAACAATGAAACACACAGACACACACAAACTTCCAGAGCACAGAGCAGAGTCACACGAACACACTCCAGCAGACGGACAGACACACAGCTGGCACACACAGTTTACGCACTCATAGCCCGCAGCAGCCCCGTCCTCTTCCCCCGCGCTCCATGAATGGAGTTAGTCAGAATAATCATTCAGGGCAGCTGGCAGCAGGAAATGGAATTGGATTGCTGAAGGGGTCACTCGGGGTCAAGAGCTGGGGTGTGGCTGTGGACACTGGGGAGTAGGAAGAAGAACAGCCTCTGCGGTGGTGCTTTACACCAGCGTCTGGCAGCCACTTATCATCAGCTGTCATAACCAGTCGTCACACTGAGTGACAGCGCCCCGACTACACTGCACAGAAAGCCTCTCTGGGTTCCACAGACTTACACGCATTGTTCTGCTGGCTTAATAAATTAGGAGTAAGATCATGTCTCCAGGTCTGAAATGTCTCTCTTGAACTATTGCCTTAAGTTTATGACTTATTCAATAATAATGCTCGTTACTCTGATTGTTGCATAGCAACGGCAGGCAGACCCAGTCACAGCTCCGAGGAAGAAGGGACTGAGCACAAGAAGAAGAAAAAAAAAAACAAACAGCAGGAGTCGAGGGACAAGTTGGCAATAAAACCACGAACGTCATTTACCTGCTTCATTCACTTAGCTCAGAGGTTTGAAAACTCAAATCCTGCACAAACCGACATCCTCCCGTCTCCAGGTGTTGTTCAGGCGGATTACAGGGCTGAAAGCCACTGAAGCGCATATACCTGTAGGCTGCATCTCAACTTGGCAAGCTGAGGGTGAAGAAGCGTAAAGCACATGGCAGAACTCACAGATCAGTTCCCCTCTAAAGGTTAAATCATCAAATCACTGTTGAACTGTCTACAAGGCGTTGAGTCAGTGTGCCACAGAGAAATGATGAAGTCATTGATCCTACTCTAAACTCACACTCATCAGCTGCTCGTCTCTTCCTTTCCCTTGTTTGTGGTGAATAAGTCAACCCTCTGCTGCAGGTTGAGCAGCGCCCACGTTCTCTTATTAGTGGGGGAGCATGGAATGCTCCCACACTATTGATATCCTCTTTTTATTTATTAGTGGGGGAGCATGGA
>JAUMTR010000003.1:2910379-2921063 GCA_032270685.1 Microctenopoma stevenorrisi
GCAAAGACGCCGACAGGCGTCTTGCGGCAATCATGCTCCCCCACGCGATTTCTTCTGAAATTGCTAAGTCTAGTTCCTTTTTTTTTTCCTTTTGCCATCGTTGTCCTGGAAGAAAAGAAGAAGGGATACCATAACCATAGAAACGGGGTCAGCCTGTTGCTACGGAGAAATGTCTCTGTGCCAAAGTGGCTCAGTGTAACCGAGTTAAAGATGCTCTTCCTTGATTTGCCACTCACATGGCAGCCGTGCTGTGTGCGGGGACTGGCATATTCCCTGTGTTATACCAGGTAGAAAGAGGCTTTTGGAAGTGCACACCTCATTTGAGCTGATGTGTCGGGTGCTGTCACCCTATGTTTCCTGTCAAACATCCTCCCTCTCAGACATGCAGAAAGGAAAGACAGAAAATAGTTCCTCTGCAAACCTGCACCCTGCTCAGATCAAACACAGAGCTGTAGTCTGGAATGCTGAACAGGCGACTTACTGTGCTTTTCACCGTAGCACAGCAGTTTCACCTGTATATATTTTATGCATACCGACATAGACCTTTGGTCAAACCTCTTAAGGTAAAACTGCTTGGGCTGGCACCCCCCTCCTTACCCCTCGTTTTCATTGTACTCTGATCTCTCAGGGTGTATGAGAGACGATGAGATGCAGGGAAGAATTAGGGGTTTTGTTGTTTACACTGAAAATAATAAACAATAGAAAAGCGACTAATTTAAAAAAAGAAGACTCCAGCGCTTATTGCAGCATTTCCAGCTCTGAACACCTGCACACATTTGCAGCACTGAGTGGATGCAGCTCGCACAGAGCACATTCTCACTAAAGATGCATTTATCATACCATCTATCATATTTATCATATGTTTAAAACATGGCAGCACAAAACTTTCTTTAGGTCTTTCAAGCAGAGATCTTCATGTATTACGGTTAAACGTAGACGATGTTGTCGCTCAGCAAATGTTTCTTTTACCTTCTTTTAGCTGCTTCTGTTTCTCACACGCTTGTGACACATCTTTTCTAATATGTGCTGTTATATTGTAATAAATACAGAACCAGCAAAAACCAGTGTGAGACATGCAGTAAGGAAGCAATAAAATAAAAAGCAAAAGACATTTTAATGTTGCCTTTAAAAAAAATTTAATATCATCTGAAGTTCTCCAAACTAGTTCCTTACAGAGTCATGTAATTTATTTATAGAAAGAAATCCTGCAGCAGGACGGTTTTACTTACACTGTGTCTGATTTATGCTGCAATTTATCCCGTGTGCTAAGTGTTTCGTACCTGAACAGACAGCACCTGAAGAAGAACATAAAAGAAAACTAATTCTGTTGGCGCTGATCTTTAAGACTAAACCAACATCTTCAGGAGCTTTTGACGTCACTCTCTTGGTTCTCTCAGAAAAACACAAAAAGCCTTGGAGAGCTTTATTTTGAGTCAATCGATTGAGTGCAATCTTTCTCTTTCAAACACAGCAAGAGCTGTTTGTTCCACCATTGACTGTGTCTATTCTGCTCTATCAGAATCAATATTTATTTGTGACTGAGCAATGCCATAATGCCTGAGTGGTTGCCTTTCTTGTCATCCGCTGCCACTGTGCGTGCCTATCGGGAAGGCTAGAAGTAGTCCCACTTTTTCTGCAGCGCGCTGACGTCGCCTCATCGACGGTGTTGTGAGTAATTTGCAATTGCTGGTGTTTACGAGGCCATTTTTCACAGAAATGTGCGAAAAGCAACTTATACGTTACACAGATATCTCTTACGCAGGGTCAGTCCTCGAAATGACCAATGATGTTCACTCACCCAGCTCCAGCTCTGCTGCGCCACTGAGATAGTTTCTATTTTTCACGGTCAGGTTTTGAAACATCCGTCCTCAGATAGTGGAGGGGAATATCGTTTGTGATCCCCAGCACTGACAAATCACGTTTAGGGAACATCTCTTTTTGTATCAGTGTTCCTGTGGATAATCCTTCACTGTGAACAGGAACCAATCTCTACTGAGGAAATAGCCCCCGTGAAAACTGTTGGCAGCGGATAATCTAAAGCCCACATACTCAATAGGCACACTCTGGTCTAAATCCAGCTGGAAGATGGTTTAATATAGATTCTTAACAAAGGTTCAATCCCACCTGACCCTGGCTGCTTTTGGGTGACACACTTATATCACCTCACATCCCCTGTTTGTTATCATGCCAGTAGCTGCATTTGGCAAAGCTGTTGTCAGAGGTTAAAATCCAGTGGAAAACGTGCACTAACGGAAGAACAGACCGGACAGTAGTTGTTCCCTCTATGAGAGACGCACCTGTGTTTGTAATATTTAGTTATGAAAAGACATCAAATGAACCGTGCTGTTGTCATAGATGCAGTTTAGCATGGTGCCGCTGAAATGTGCAAAGCCTCACCTGAAAAGGACAACATCTGGGCGGATGCGTTAGAGCTTGATATATCTCTATGCATTGATGGCTTCTTTCCAGATGTGCAGGCTGCCCATTCCATCAGTGCTGATGCTCCCTCACAGAGCCACAGGCCTTTGAACTGAGCGGGGATGGTCCCCCTCCTCTTTAGTTTTTAATGATCGTTGATTTAGAGAAGACAGCGGCATTTTGCTTGTACGTACATTTCACACATCATCCCAACTTTTGAAAAAAAGTCTGACTTATTTACTTCTAACTACGAGTTGTTTAATCCAACTTCCTGGAACCATGGCCCAAGACATTTCGACAGATTCTCTGTTACTCATTTTTGATTTGACCTAAAGTATTTCTGGACAGAAATGATTAGGCTAACGATGAAACTAAATTCCTCCCACCTCCCGTGTATTGGAGTGGATCAGCCTGGCTACATGTCATCAGTGGCAAGTGGGTGAAGTCAAGTTTCTCGCTCATGTGCGCCAGTCTTTAACAAGCAGTATTATATTTGCATGATTCTTCCTGGCAGACTGGCAGATGTTTGCTGAACACTGCGGAGTTCATGATGGTGTCAGCTGACTCACAAGCTTGTCAGTGACTCGTTCTGACAACATATCATCGCCGTGCTGGAGCCATAACAAAACACACAATGCAGGCTTTTTCATTTGAAAGAGATCTTTGGGATAGTCATGACAATGCTGTTTTGGCTTTAGCCCAAAACCAACTAAAATACCATAATGTAGTGATTCTAATTTAAATATATCAGCGTCTGCTGTATGTTTTACTCATTTACATTTGCCTGTGTCTACATGCAGGCAGAGCTGTCAGTCTTTCTCTTTGAGCTGAAGTTCTGATGAAATGTTTCAGGTTGCAAAACAAATCGAACCAAAAACAATCCTTTCTTCTTCTTGTTCGGCTTGGACTCCCAACCCCATCTGTTCACCAGGGTGAATTATGCAGCCTGTCACTCAGACTACATCACATCTGCACCCTGGCAGGTGGAGCAAACATGCATGTGCTCACAAACACTAGCCTTTGTTTCTCCTCCCCTACGCAGAGAAGTAATGAGTTTGCGTACGGAGCAGAAAACTTCAAAGACCTGATTTAGTCCCAGGTTCCTGCCTTTAAAACCCTCGTGATGCAGACAACACTGGTTTCCTTTTCACTCTGATGTGCACACAATTACAAAATACACACTTTAACTAACATAATAATAATAATAACTCAATTTAAATGACTTTTCTGAGCACATACTATAAATAGTTATTCTCCATGGTGATTACTGCCAAGAAGAAGAAAAAGATTTTCTTCTTTCAGAGATGTCACAAAAGCTACAGTATATTTTGTTTAAAGCCTCGTTTTCTGGCTGAGAAATAAAAACTCTGTGAAACATATGTAGAGTTGTTCGGTTGTTTTTATAAGGCTCTGAAAATAAAATCCATCCCACCACTAACCTAACTGATGGTTAGGATCACCAGGATGCTGGAGCTAATCCCAGCTGTCACTGAGTGAGAAGGAAGGCACATCCTGGACATGCAAACATTTAGCAATATCAAATATGTTTGAGTGGTTTTTAAATGCAAGAAACTTTTAGAGGCGCCTCATTGTCGGGAAGTGTCATCGAAAGGGATGTTTCACACAGAGAGAGAATGGGGTGAGAAGGCAATTACTCGTTTACCCGAGTGAAGGTCAGATGCACTAACAGCACTATTCAAACCTTCATTAAGCACATGTGCTTTCTCCTGGATCCAAACACATCTGCACGGTGCAACCTTGACGAACAGCGTTACACAAAAAAAGAAGTTGAACTCACACGTTTTAATGCTATTTGGAGCATAAACGTTTTTCATATTATATATTTATAATTGTGTATTTAATCATTGTTAATTAATTACAATTAATAATCCATGTTTAAAGACTAATAGAATTTTTTATATATATTTATGGTCTAGAAATTTGATTATTCTGCACGTAAAGCTGAGTTTCGTTTGCAATTAAAAATTTAAAGTACAAAACGTTCTGCCCCTCAAGCTACCACAGCGGAGCTACCATGCTCACGTCTTGCAGACTGAAAGCAGAATACTCAGCGGAGTAAAAAATGCCTGCAATGTTTTTCTCCAGTGCATCTGTAAGCGTGGAACTGCCATCAACTAAATCATTTTTATAGATTGTTCACGTTTTATGGCACAGCTTATTGTGAAGCTGCCACTTCCAGCGATTGTGGCACATTCACAATCAAAGCTACGCATCAATATGCATGTTTCTCACTCTGCTTTAATCTGAAATGCTTCTTAGATGCAAATACGTTACAGTACATTCAGTAAATGGTCTACATTAGAAAAGATGTTTACTGAGTCTGGATGTGTGTGTGTGAGAGATGGGGGGGGGGGGGTGTTGTTTGGCGACTCTGGTGAGACAAAGTCATCACGCTGGCGGAGTGTTTGGACTCAAAGCACTGAGCATTTGTTTTCCCACTCCATTACACTCGGCATTACAGATAAGACGATGACAAAGTGTGTAAGAGAGTTACTGGGAGCTCAGTTTCTTTTATTCAACTTGGAACGCAGAACTTCTCAGCTAAAAGCAAACTAAGAACATGTGAGCTGCATTTTCTGTGTCTTTAAGTTTAGTGGCTGTTTCTTCTTCTTCTTTCCACACGAGCTTCTGTGTGCTGAAAAACGGCGAGTCAGCTTTCCCTTATTAATGCTAAAGTCATTGCAGCTTTGTTCACAGATGTAAAATTAACTGCTTCAGGGTCCCGTATTCCTCTGGTTCCTGGTGCACTCGTTTATTTTTTCACACCTCAAGCAAAGGTCACAGATTAATGCCAGTGTCCTTGTTTTGCTGTAAATCTCCTACACTCCATAACACGTACTGAGACAAATCCTGGTTTTATTGGTCAGTTTGTCCACCATTGTGGTTCAGACTTAACTGCTTCAACAATCCTCAAGCCATGAATTTAAGCAGATATATTGCTGATGCCCAGAAGGTGCAACCTACTCATTTTGTAACCCCTGACCAGAACCACGAGCAAACTACCGTCACAACTAATCACTAACTAATTCACTTTTTAAAACATTGGTTCATAAATTATTATTTTTGTTTTGTATGTGTGAGTGATGATTCGTGTATTATCAAAGGTATGTTAATGTACAAAACACAGTGCTGTTTTCTTTAATACAAAAAACTACGTTTGATTGCAAACGTATGCTAATTAATAGGTACAGTCTTCTCACAGAGAGTTAGTCTTGTTTATGAACAGTATGTTTCACACATTCATCCTTTCCTGGTGATTCAAACACAGACTTGTGTACCTTAGTTGGTTTTATGATAGCAAATGAACTAGTAGAGAGATTAACACTCTTGTTTTGTTTCTTTACTCTTTATAGATTTTTTTCCTTTCTTTTTCGACAGTCTTCTTTTCTTGATCCAGTTCACATATTTTTTTCACCACCACCACAGGAGGATTCTTATTCGGATACGTTTGTGCTCTGCTGGTAATAACTTGACTGCCCCATCCATCTAAGGTTTAATATCCTTTATTCCACTGGCACATACAGTACATCCAATATTCATACAATATGGACATGATAGATTACATACACGACAATTGCACCAGTAAATGTCTACATGCACTACGTTAGCACTTTCACATCAATGTAATCAACAAACAGGAGATCACCCAGAGGTTTGGTAGCCTTTAATTACCTCTGCACTGCAACTGAGCAGTGCGTCAGATGACTTATTTCTTCAAGGTCTCAGTGCAGGTACCTAGTGAAGCTTCCCATTAGTTTGTCTTCTTCAGTAAATAAATAAAGAAAAATAAACTGAAGGAGAAGCTGTTTTTCCAACACTATCTTTATGACAGGAAAAATATGGTTTACTGGGGAAAAAAGTTCTGCTCGCACTTTGAAGCTGCCGCCTTCTACCAGCTGTATTACATTCAACTTGACAATGTATATAGAGCATATACAGTCTGTATTTACAGCGCACATCCCCACATACATCCCAGAACTAACACATACAGAACAATGCAGATTTTTACAACTATTTTAGTATATATACATATATATGAAAGTTTAGGTGCATGTTATCTCTCCGTAAATTCAAACACAATGCAACAAAAGTTAGGACACCTGTGAATTCCAATTAAAAATCAAAGTCATGAAATAACGTGTGATGCAAAATGTTTCCACGTGGTACGTAAACATCTGAACGAGCACGACACCAGACTGTGAGACTGTGTACAGATAAAGGAGGATTCAAGAGCATGAGTTGGAAACTGAACATAAGCATAAACACAGCTGCAGCAGCGTTTAGGCGGTGGTCGAGCAGTGTGGGGGGTTTACAGTTATGGTGCTGGCGTGCTAACACATACGCTAACTGAAGACTTCATCAATAATCGTACTTACATCAAAATATGTATAATGATGTCAAAGTAGAGACAGCTTCAAACAATACCAAGAACAGGGAAGTCATGTAAGATAAAAAGTAGAAAGGAAACAGAAATTAACCTACTTAAATGAGATGTCCATAGGTGCTTATTTTAGTAAACTTTAGGTGTCTATGTTCAGCTGTCAGTGATGATTTTGAGGGAAAATCTTTCTACAGTAGACTTGAGAAAAGGAGCTGGTGCCTACATTTATTTAAATGGCTCTAGCTCTTGAAAGACCTAAGCATAAAGATTCAGTCAAAGATATAGAACTGTTTCAAATAAAAATAGATATGGTAATGTGTCATTCAGGCTTGCGACTACTGCCCTCCTCAAACCCTATATACTGTACTCTATAAGTGCTTTCTGTGGCTGTAAAGCAGATGGACCTGGTAAATGGTTCAAATCTTAAGTGCACCTTAGAATTAGACGACAGACAGTATCTGGTCTAAAGGCGTGAGTGCAGCCAGTTTATTATTCACTGAACTTATATCTTGGGTCCAGATTCTCTGGCACAAAGCAAGCATAAAAAGACAGGAAGGAAAATAACGGTGTATTACCCAGTTTTTCCTGGTCAGGTTAAAAGCTAGGGAACAGCACCTTAATAACGCAGATGGAACAAAACTCTCCGTATTATCTTTAGACTCACTTAAGGCTTGTATTTCAGGGTTGGGTTGTATGAGAAAGTCTCTCGCCACTGTTGCCTGGTGACTGCAGCACTGACAGCGGAAAAAACAAACCACAAGCTGCTGGTCTTGTTTCCCACCACTGCACAAGTAAACATCACCCAGCAGACTGAGTAACTACGTGGAAACGGAATTGGAAGTTGACGTTCAGGAGTGGTAGGCGTCCCCAGGACAGGCTGTTATTCCTGCTGGTTTTATTTCTGCTGCCTTACTGTTGGAGCGTGAGACTTAATTTGCTTTGACACTCGTGGTCTTCGGCGACTCCAGAGAGCTGTGGTATCACGACGGCGCAGATTTAGAGAGAATATTAAAAGCACTATTACAGTTTTTATAGAACGTTACTCCTTGTCTGTAATTAATCACTTTCATCCGTGTCTCTTGCTCTTATGTCTTTATTAAATCCTTGGCTTCCACTCCGTAGCAATTCACACCCAGCTGGTACTTGTTCTCATAAAAAGAAGTGGAAAGCAGCCAGCAGCTGAGATTGCGTTCGGGATATGTCCTGGCCTTAAGGATGGACAGAATGAAGGGAGGGGGAAACGTGAGGGGTGGGAGTCTGTGCCAGCAATAATGACATTCACTCCAGTCTTCTGTGATGGTGAGGAGCTGATAAGCTCTTCCATTGAGAGATCTTGAGGGGAATTTATTGCCTACCTATTCAAATTCTGTTGAAAACGTCCACGCTCAGCAGCGGCCGCTGAGGGAACACGAAAAGTGATGAGAAAGCAGTCTTGAAACGTACACTGTGCAGCATTTGTACGACCTACAGTTACACATGAAATGATTTTCCACTGAAATGACCGGAACTGATTCCACAAAAACACTGACAAAATCTCCACGAACTTTGATCAAGATATTTCACTGATGCACTAAAGTGAAACAAGGCCAAAAGTATTAGCCCCATCATGACAAAAAGGAAATAAAGAAGATGGGCTGTTTGGGTGTGTGGATGCTGCTGTTGTTTGATAAAGGAAGGGCAAGACCAGAATCCCTTCCCACACTTAAACATGGTGGTGGCAGCATAATCCTGTGGGGCTACTTTGCAGCTTCAGACACAAAGAAATAAGATTATGATGCTAATTTAAAGAAATTTGCTGGACGGCCATTCTGCTTTAGGATGCTCTTTTTTGAAAGACAACACAATCAATTTTCTGCAGTGGCCCTCTCATCTGTAACAGGAGCCTAAGGTTAGTGTCCATTGACTTTTTTGATATTTTTAAAATTTTGTATTTAAATAATTTATAAACGCCCTGCGATGGACTGGGGAATTGTCCAGGGTGTACCCGGCCTCTTGCCCGAAGACAGCTGGGATAGGCTCCAGCACCCACCGCGACCCGACAGCAGATAAGCAGGATGGATAATTAATAAACATTACCATCAACTATAGAGATGAAGACCAATTGAATTTTGACATTTTGATTGTATTTCTTTGGCTTTTACTAATAATGATTCCAGACACAGTCAAGGCAGTTGTAAACTATTAATTCTGATCTGGCTAGAGGTGCTCACATCCCCAGGCAGGCTGAGAAGTGCTTTTTCCTGCTCATTGACTAGTGCTGATGAAGCTTACAGTCCCACATCTCTCAGCCCCTGCTGTGGTGACAGCTGACAGTAAAGGAGATGAATAAAGCAGCAAAGACTGGTTCAGGTTGACCACATGTGCAAAGGCTCCTTGTGTTAGCACTAAAACATGATATTCACAAGTTCTTCACAGTGTATATAATACATTTTCTGCAAGACAGGTGTAATCTATGTTTATATCGGTCTAGATTTATACTCTTCTGCTTGGAATGCTTTGTGTGCACCTGTATGTATGAGCTTTATTTTGCATATACAGTATTGTTCAGTATTACAGTATTGGAGTTTTTCCAAATAGCTACTGCAATAAAAAGGTACTAATGTGGACCAGTTCACAGATTTAGTTCAAAACAATTACAAATTCATAAAACTAAAGCACCTTTAGCACTGTGACATTTTCTGGGCTGCTTTCATTATTTTCCCAAAAACATTATCCAAAAATGTCATCCAATCAAAGAATAAAAAAATAAATCATAGCCACAAAATAGCCATATAAACTATGGATTTATCATACAATCAAATTAAATCACGGTAAACCTTTTAAAAATAATAAAAAATATGGTAAGCATTAGTAAATATGCCAACCAGAAAAAGCACACAAACCAGACAAAATGAGTTTGTTTTTTGATAATATACATGATTTCATTACGTATGATATATTCACAGTGAGGCAGTTGTATTGTAGTTGTTTGTTTTGTGTGCTGTTGTTCTGTTTGTTTATGTGAGATTACTAAAAAACCCGGGAAAAGTTCGTGACGTAAACAGACGGCGTTGCCTGCGAGTTCTGTTTGTCAATAAAGTTTCTTTTTGACGCGAGAAACATGGCGGAGTACGATTTGACAACTAAGATAGCACACTTTCTGGACCGACATTTGGTCTTTCCCCTGTTGGAGTTTCTGTCTGTGAAAGAGGTACAGCACACTTTGCATCTTATAACGCCTACATCTAATGTAACAGTTGATTAGTTGACATTTATAACCGATAGCGCGGGTGTTATCAGCGATTCGTCCCAACCGGCGGGCTTATCCCGTTAGATCGCCGCTGTCAGCTAGTTTGTAGATAACCCTTGCTAAAATCGCCCCAGAGTATATTTGATGTATTTTAAGATACCGGTCAACTAGCATTTTGTTCTCGTTATTCCGCTTGTGAGATGTTAGATTAGTTACTGCGGATAGCACACGGGATTAACCCCAGCTACATATGAATAGATGGAAGACACAGTATCCCACGTCTGTTATGATTAGCCTGATGGTATGTAGTTGCTTTTTAGTTTCTGCCCTCTGTTTAGTCATATGTGTAGGTGTGGGTGTCAGAAATGGGAGGGATAGAGAGGCGGACCTGAGAGCACTTAAACTCAGACTGACAAGATAATTTAATAAACACAGAACACACAAGCGGAACTGAAAGTCACTCCTAGTGGAGGCAGAGGACACAGGGTGGAAGGATAACGGACTAAACGCCGAAATTTACCAACTAAGGAACATTCCATATGGAGGAATAGTAAATGCGCCCTGCGATGGACTGGCGATTCGTCCAGGGTGTACCCTGCCTTTCGCCCGAAGGAAGCTGGGATAGGCTCCAGCAC
>JAUMTR010000003.1:2923698-2944607 GCA_032270685.1 Microctenopoma stevenorrisi
GTACAGGGTTATAGGTGTTTTATTTGCCAAAAAGGAAATGTTTACGTGATGGAGGCTGCAGAGGGTCCGCCACAACAGTAACTACTCAGGGGCTGCAGAGTATCTCTACTTCTTTCGTGTCCTGGTAAGATCCACGGAAATAAGTTTCTTACATCTTAGATTAAAATTGATTTGATGATGTATTACTTAAGCTTTAAATACGATAGACTGTGTTTGTGGGTCTTTGTTCAGGTTCCCTCTACAGACAGGAATGCTTTGAGCTCTCTGTGGGGAAAACTGGCCTCTGAGATCCTGATGCAGAACTGGGAAGCTGCCATGGAAGATCTCACACGACTAAGGGAAACTATTGATAATAACGTATGTAAATAACATAATCATCTTTTTTTATGTGTAAAAACACAACGACGATGTGTAAAATGATAATGAGTGAAGCAGCAGACAGGTGTGTGACACAGTGAGAGTAACATGGATCTTTTTCTGATGTCTTCTTTCTTTTCAGTCCGTGAGCTCCCCTCTTCAGTCTCTCCAGCAGAGAACCTGGCTCATCCACTGGTCACTTTTTGTGTTTTTCAACCATCCCAAAGGCAGGGACAACATCATTGAGCTCTTCCTCTACCAGCCTCAGTGAGTTACAAGGTCTTTTATGGTGCCATCAACCACAGCTTATATGGTATTTATATTTCAGATTTTAAACGTGTGTGTGCGTGCGTGCGTGTGTGGGTCAGTGCTTGGTGACTTCTCCCAGGCTGGAGGTCAGGCCCTAGTGACCCCTGTGAGAGGCTTGCCTTGTGGGGCTTGGTGGTGGTGGTGAGGGAGGCTTCTGTGTGTGCGCGTGTGTGTGTGTGAATCTGTGTGTGTGTGTGTGAGTCTGTGTGTGTTTTAAAGAAAGTGTTATTTGGAATAAAATGACTGATTGTATCCAAATCTGTTGTGATGGCAACTCGTGATGGTCCCACTGTGTGCTGCCTTTGTGGTTTTTAGGTACCTGAATGCCATCCAGACAATGTGCCCACACATCCTGCGGTACCTCACAACCGCAGTCATCACCAACAAAGATGTCAGAAAACGCCGGCAAGTGCTCAAGGATTTGGTGAAAGTCATTCAGCAGGTAAGGCCAAAAAAATGTCCTATCAAACATCCCCCAGGTCCAGTCTGTGAAGAATGGTTTCTGTCCTGCTCCTGCAGGAGTCGTACACATACAAGGACCCGATCACAGAGTTTGTGGAGTGTCTGTATGTGAACTTCGACTTCGACAGTGCCCAGAGGAAGCTGAGGGAGTGCGAGTCGGTAAGATTTTCTCTTCGACTTTCCATGCTTGACAGTGTGTGTTTGTCATGGTGCACAGGCCTAAATCACCCCATAGACGTTCGCTGTCTCCTGGGTCTAAGGGGTAATATGGAGCTTCCCTTCGCTCTGGTGCTCTGATCTCCTGAGTCCCAGGCATTTAACTTTGTAGCTATTCAGCCTCAGCAAATCCATGTCTGGCCTGATTTGCTGGCTCTTATTTTTATTCAGTTTGATTTTCAAAGCAGAGCAGCTGTCAGATTTGGGGCTCGGTTGCCTTCTCTTTGGACGGCCTTGACTACAATTTCGTAGTTGTGCCTGGGGACATTCTCTGAGCGATCTCATGCGTTGGCCTTTAGCCCTCTTGTGTAAGTTATGCAGTGCTTGCAGAAACGATCTATCCTGTAAGATACGGACTGAGAGCTTAATGAAGGAAGAATGAAGCTGGTTCATTAAGTCGTTCTGTTGTCAGGGAATCTGCTGGGTTCTCGTAGTCAGGAGACTTTTACATTTACATGATACCGTTCACTTTTCTTAGATGAAGAACTTTTCTTATTAGTTCAGTTCAATTCATCTTGATTTGTATAGCACCAAATCATAACAAAGGTCATCGCGAGGCACTTTACGTAGCGACGTTTAGGACCTTTAGGAAGTGTATATATAGAAAACCCACTTAAGCAGCACCAGGAGACAGAGGAGAGGAAAAACTATATTACACCAGATAATATTTGTTTTTCTTTTTCAGTGGTGAGATAATGAGCAGCTTTCGTGACCAGATCTGTGTTTGTGAATATCCTCATTATCCAAAACAGCAACCGAATACAGAACCAGGCAGTCTTCTTTTTATTTTCAGGTTCTCGTGAATGATTTCTTCTTGGTTGCTTGCCTCGAGGACTTCATTGAAAATGCCCGCCTCTTCATCTTTGAGACGTTTTGTCGCATTCATCAGTGCATCAGCATCAGGTGGGCCATGTTTGAAAGAAATAGGCTCACCTGTCAGAAACGGCGCGTGCAGTGCCGTTGTTTGTGAAAGCACCGTTGCTTTAGAAGATGAGGGTAAAACACACGAGATCCTTTCAGCTTCTGCAGCTGAATGATTGATGCTGTGCAGCAACACTAATACGTTTTATACTTTTAAAAATGTGAAATGCTGTCTCTATGTCTCTCCACCCAGCATGCTGGCAGACAAGCTCAACATGACGCCGGAGGAGGCGGAGAGGTGGATCGTCAACCTTATCCGGAACGCCAGACTTGATGCTAAGATCGACTCCAAACTGGTGCGGCTCTGCACTCGCTGTTCCACCTTCAGTCACACGAGCCTCAAATCACTGAGCCAAACATAAATAGCTCTGACTGTACCGCTGCTTTGTGCGGTGGTGCACAGTAGCTGTGTCGGATTATTTATTTGGCTTGTGTCAGACTGATAATGACATCCGAGCCCTGTCAGCATTCAGCTGTTCGTGCGGTATGTCTGTGACACTCGCAAAACAAAATGTTGTCACTGTGTTTGTCAGGGTCATGTTGTTATGGGCAACAACGCAGTGTCCCCGTACCAGCAGGTGATCGAGAAGACCAAGAGCTTGTCCTTCCGGAGCCAGATGTTGGCAATGAACATTGAGAAGAGAGTGGCCCACAGCAACAGGAACGAGGTACAATGACACAGAGACGGGAACTTCCCGTTAATATGGCAGCGTGTTGCGTCGCTGAAAGTGTCGGAGTCTTAATCTCCCTTCTCAGTTTGCTGAAAGTGTTAAACATTTAGTAAGCTGTACGCCTGCAATGCACAACCACGTAATTAAGTTCAAATGATCATAAATTTGCCAAAAACTGTGGTTTAGTCATCTTAGGAAAGCAACTGACATTTCAGGACACGTTTCATAGTGTTTGTATGAAGTAGTTTGAGCATTTAATCAGCACCTCTGTTAATATTGTTTTTTTTGTGACAGACTCCAAACTGGGCGGCTCAAGACAGCGGCTTCTACTAAAATGGAACCAGGCTTCAGAGGATGGGATCCAAGGCATTTTATTATTTTTATGAATTCATCCTCTTATTAACCATCAATATACAGCTACAAGTTTAACATCTGCAATAAATTAAACAACTAGTCTTTAGGTTATTGTCATTTCATTCATCATACCTCAGTCAGATTTGGAGATTTCTATGTATTCTTTTGAGATTTTATTTATGTTAAGTGATTATTTAAATTATTTCAATGTTTATGTTGTTGCTGTTATTCATCCAAACATTCATATTTATAATGCAGCTGAAAGGACATAAATTAACATTAAACATATTTGCCTCAGTGATTCCTTCCTCTGTTGAACGTTGACCATGAGGTGGCGCTGTTGGTTCATTTTTGCTTGTTTTCAGCATTCTGCAGGCAGTTTTTCTGAGCTTCCTCAGAGATATAAAATTGACACCTAGCGCCGACTTAAGAGGAGTATTGAGAGTATGTTGACAAACTGGAAAACCTGAGGACCTCTGATTTGGGGATCGGCTTGGATAGGAAAACATAAAAGTGTCTGTTTTGACCTTGTTGGTTGTTCAACCACACCTTATTGTAATGACACTGACTCCACTCAGTTTGCACATGTCCTCAGCAAATATTTGACTTGTGTAGATGTGCTACAAAACGAGTCTTCACTCAAGTGACAGGGTCTATTTAAAACCAGTTGGGCGAATAGTTGTGGACAATTATGGCGTGTACTCTGTTATCTCTTCCTCTGATTGGTCTCCCTGTCACAGCTAGACCTGAATGGGTAGGTTTTTTATTTGTCGTAAACTATCATGCTTAATGCAGATGAAATGCAACAGATGGAGAAGACGGTAAAGGAATGACAGGCAGCTCCAGCACTAGACGTAGTAGAAGACAATCGCCCCTCACTCACTGCACAAGTTCCAGCTGGCAGATGTTCAGGTAAAGAGGTAAACATGCCTCAGGCGCATTTTTGAGTCACTTCTTTTTGTCCGGCCTCTTTCTCCATCTGAGGATTCCTGCTGATGTTCAGCCTGGGAGTGGCAGACATTTATGCCAGCCGTTCTAACTCCTAGCCACTCCTCTGAACTGTTTCTTATGCACCAACACACTTTTCCAGGACTTCGTAAAGCACAACAGACACATGCGTGACACACTTAGGGCTGACGTGGGCTGAGGTCTGAGCGGGGCTCCTTCTGGAACAGCTGGTATCCATCTGTGGTAGCTGCTGCTCTAATCACCGTGGCTGGACAGGAACCAGCCTCCTGCACCACATTCATGCGCTCAGCTGCAGACGCACTCAAGGAATCAGGCCGACTACATAGTGAGACTCTGCTGGTGACGTGCGCTGTTCTCTGCAGACTTCAGCATGGATATACTGACGGCCTGGGCTGTCACGAACCCAGCCATGGCCCGGCTCCTCTGGGTTCTACTTCTGGTGCTGGCCACCCTCCTTGTCTGGCTTTTCTTCTTCTGCTGCTACAGTTGGAACCAGAGCTACTCACCCACCCTGGAGCGATACCTGGCAGGTAGGGGGACACTCAGCGCACCCTGTGTGGCTGGGTGGAGACCTGTGATTGGCTCACATGTAGACGGAGACTGCTCACTGTGAAGAACTTCTAGTCAGGCTCAGCTTTACTAGCAGGCATGCTCAGTGGAAATGCCATTTTCCCCTCCAACTCCAGTAATAGAAAATTGTTAGTTTTTTTCTTTCCAAGGCTGCAGTTTCCACATTTTCCAGAAAATGCCAGCTCATGTTGACTCTGGCTTCATTTTGTGGTTGGAGCAGTTACTCTTTAAATGTTATTACCCATGTGTGTGGATACAATGGTTCTTTCATAGTCCTAAGTACGAAAAACCTGCTTTATTTTTAGGACACTAGTGAAATCACAGGCAAAGCTTTCTATCCAACTGAAACTACACTTTCCTGCTGTGCCACAATCAGAGCTTAATGTTCTAACTTTTATATAATGTGATGGCATTCATCGTGGAACGTGTAGTTTAAGGTTGAAGCTGCAGTGAGTTGCTGTCAACCTGCCTGTCACTGCGAGCAACATGTGGGCACATGCACCGAAGTCATTTCTGTCATCTTAGCTGCACTGCAAAGTCACATTAAATGAGTTAAAGATAGCACATGATTCTTCAGTTAGTGACTAACGTTTTCTTTCTTTTGTGCCCTTTAAATGTTTCCACGCAGTGATGGCGAAGCACTCCAAATCTAAGGCTCCAGCTCAGGTGAGTAAATCCTATAGGTGTGAACTGGGAAAGTTGTTTTCATGTGCGAACAAAACTCAAAGTGAAAACGTCATGCTTTAAATTCCTGCAACCCCACATAAAATCCTCATCCTGGAGTCGGCTTGTAATCCCTGCTTCAGACTTCAGAGGTCGTCATTCACTCAAACTTGTTTTCATTCAGTGAACGTGCTCAAAGCAACCATTCAGACTGGACAGTTGTCAAACTGGTTAGTTATTGGTATAATTATCATTATGAATATATATGACGTCACAATTCACAATCTTTGTTCTAAATACTTCATTTAAATGTACATCTAAAAATTACTTTTAGTTAATTATATCAAGTGTGTCACTATCATCTAAAGCTTAAGGTAATTTTACACTCCGGTTCCTGGTTGTGTTTCCATGTTGATTTGCACTGTGATAGTATCCAAAAAGGAAATTAGGTTTTAAAAAGGCTCAGAAACTAAACAGATACATGTTTAATGTGACTAAACTGGAAGGTTGAAACCTTTAGATGTATTTTTATTTCATTTTTGCTCAGACAATACTTACATAGAACGATCTCTGATGGAACTTTTATGGTACCTGATCATTTCAACAGACATGGACATTTGCAAATCTATCCCTTAAAGCATCATTAACAGACATTTTACTCTAAACTATAAAGCTCAACCTCATGATGAGACCAGAGGAAAACTCGCTGGGATTCATCACGTAGGAAACTATTAATGTCGGTACGGGACTTCATGGTTTTCCACTTTGAACCAAAGATGTGAGTTGTACGGCTCAGTAGTTATTCAACTGATATTATATCCTGTTTTTACATTTGATATTCTGTCTCAATAATAAGAGGAAGTGATGCATTTAATGTGTTCAGCATGAGCAAGTGTTTCTTTATTGGAACTGGACGAAGTGAAGCAAAAAACAATGTACATTGTTCAAACCCCACCTTCCACTAAGATGTCAAATCATTCACACTACAGAGCTCAGTGGAGCTACAGGCCACACACTGCACCAGTGCTTACTATGGTTTATGTGCAATAAATAAAAATGCAATCTCACCTCATCTAGCAGATGTGGCTCCTGTTATTTCTATGGAATCTATGTGATATAACCTTTCATGACAGTTTCACTAAGTATACTGTGAGTGAGCTTGTGTTTTACTCAGGCACTTGGAACCACTGTCCTCACTCAGTGTGTTTTGGCACAGTCCGTATGAGTGTTGTTGCAGAGTGGGGCAGCACTGTGTAGTCATTGTTTGGGAGAAGTTGGAGGGGCTCTCTGAAATGGCTGCATGAGTGAAGCCCTTTGTCCCGTCGGGCACTAAGATGCCAATAAAAGTCCATTTCCAGAGAATGGACAAAGAAACATGTGAGGTCTCTGAGGAACACCACAATCACTGACCAACATAATGTGTGGACCATAAGTTATCATGCCGCCAGACTCTGGGAGTCACAGAAACCAAATGTGGAGAGCTATAAATCTCCTGGTGGTTAATAAAACCGTGCACTGGTCTTCATTATAGATGTGTGTTAGGGGACCGAGTAATAGCAAAGACACCGTCAGAGGACAACTAGAGGCTGTTAGGACAGATCCATAAAGACTTCCATCAAGACCTGCATGTACTGGGGGATCAGAGGTCACAGCAGATATGAACAGTCTTACGCCTCAGTTTCACTGTTCACTGTGCAAAATGTGAATGATTCCATTAGGATTGCATGAGAGTTTGAGCTGAATGAAAGAGAGGCTTGTTTGTAGTTCAACAATGAAGACGTCAGTTTTAGTTCTCAGAACGGGGTGGACTTTATAGTCGCTGCTTTCAAAATACCAAGTTCCTCAAAGCTCATTCTCATAAAACAAACATTCATCACCACCTGATGACAGAGGATTCCGGTTTATGGTACGTGAAGGCTGAGGACACAGCAACGTCATCGGAAGTTAAGCATGAAACCTGACAGTAATAATCATAATCAGTGGCCTTCCAGATGTAGAGATGCGTTTCTTTTTCCCCCCCAACCGTGTAGTATAAATGAATATGGGACTACTAAAAATCTGTGGTTCAAGATGCAGCTGTTTGCAGTAGATAAACTTTACTTTAATCATATAAGGAAAAAACTATTTGAAATAATGAAAAGATGTTTTTAATTTTAGAAGAAGAAAAAGCCCAAAGAGAAGCCATCTGCCTCCGTCCAGTCAGAGGAAGTGGTGGCAAAGGAGTCTGTGGCCCTTGGACCGGAGCCACCGGGTGCAGCAGTGAGGAAAAGGAAAAGACGACCTCTGAAAGCTGGGATGGAAACTGTGACTGGAGAGAGAACACAGAAGGTGAGGCCTGGGCTCTGCCACATCAAAACCACCTTCTCTGCTTTGCTTCAGTCAATTAGAGACAATTTGACCAGTTGTGGAGTTGAAAAATGATTTTTAGTTACATAGCTCAACTTTATCCGTTCGCTTAAACTAATCTGAAACCTGTTCACAGGAACATTATTTTCCTGCTGATGCATCTATACATAAGATCATGGGTTGTATTACTGCCGTGATACAACAAGTCCAAACTGTTCTTTGATGCACTCTACAGTTGGTTGAGCAGCGCAAACCTTCAGCACAATGGGTACAAACCTGGCACAGACGCCGTCATTCAGGGCTGATGGCACACAGTTTATGAGTTTGGACCACCTCCCCCAACACCACAACTTCTCCGCGGACAGTCAGTCATTCTCTGAGTGGGGGACTAATAACACAAACAAGAAATCTAGCATTCGTGTTGTTCTCGTTATGCAACGGCCCAGCATGAAGGTTTTTAATTAGATCCAGTACAACTTGGCCCCATTGGGAACAAATTAAAATCTTAACACAACACAAAATGCACATAATAAACAGAACATAGAAAGCAAAGGGAAACTAAATGGAACAGATTTATTGATGGATTACTTGCATTTTTCAATAAGGAGTGAGCAGAAATAACAACACGTGGGTCTTGGGACAACTTATGAACCTGGAATTAGATAAAGATGTCGTGTCCTAAAACAGGTGTTAAGATGCACATCTCATCCTTGTGCTTCCACATGCCTCACACATGTAGCAGAAGCTGCGTGTGAAGTTCAGGAGAAGGGTGGATTTCCCTAAAATACGACACTGTGCCATACTGTACACCAGCCTTTTGACGTGTACCCTGTCTCGGCCTGCTTCAGGTGTTGTATCACAGACTCTCAGTCTGCAGGGTGTAGCCTGACGCGTGAAGGAGCGCCTGCCTCCACATGCGCACCTCTCCGCATCTCCATCCTGATTCCTGCCTCATAATTCAGCGACAACCTCGCCGGCGCAGTTGTCCGAGCAGGGAGGTGTGCGGGGTGCGAGTCCTCTTCTCTGTTCGTCCTTCGGTCTGGATCGGTCCGGGTCTCAGCGGCTCCCCTTCCCAAACACCAACATACTGCAGGACGCAGGCGCGACCGCCGCAGCGGATGACGGCTCCCTAACTTTGAACGGACCTAACTGGGACGAGCCGACCGACTGTGCCGCTGCAGTGCGCGGATTTTTACGGTGGTTTACCTCGTATCTAAACGGCAGTAACCCTGGATATTCTGAGCGTGAGTAGACGAGGACTATAGCTAATTTATATCTGCCGAACTGCTGACCATTTCGTGTTAAATTTACAGTGAGAATAATAAATAGGCGTGAGAATATGCGTCGCCCTGACCACACACAGCAGGTGGTATGGTGGGCCATGGGGGCACCTGGTCTCTGCTGCGGCGCACGTCAGGTGTGGCCCTGCAGCGAAGCTCGAGTTGACAGCGTTGTCTGTCAGCACGATGATCAGCAGATCGAGTCCTAATGAGGTCCATCAGCTGTTCAGAGTTTGGAGAGTCTCTGTCAGCTGTCAGTGTGATCCAGACACCGTCAGAGTCTACTCATACCAGCACACAGCACCTAACTTTGCTCCGTTTCTAAGTCCTGGGACTTTCAGGAGCATGCTCTTTGCTGCTCTTTGGGTTGCCTGGTACGGCGGCTCACCCTGATGCCTGCAGCCTGCTTAGATGAAGGCCATACAGGAAAGCAAAGCCACTCTGAGTAGTAATGGTTTAGAGACAGGAGTCCAGATGTGATGCCGATTTGTTTATTGTGAATATGAATTAGTACTGAATAGATCAGTGGTCTGGCAGTGCAGCAGGGATTCATTCAGAGAGATGATAATGAGCCTGAGATCAAAAGGCTAATGCTTCACCGTGTCTGGCTGAGACATTCTGTGCATTGAAAAAGGATTCATAGGCATATAGGTTTCAGTGGTGCCTCCAGGGCACCACTGGGGTGGTGCCCTGGATGGTGTCCAGGGCTACTTCTCTCTCCCCACGGTGTGAAGGGCCTATTTTAGAAGCAATGAATTTTTAATACGTCTCTCCTACTGTATTTAGCTGTAACATTTCAAACAGCCCATCCTGCATGTTTGCACGTATTTATATGTGTTTTGTAGAAGCTGATTTAAGCACCAGTAGCTGACTGTCACACGGTGGCTAAATGCCCATGTTTCCATTTAGACTAGTCAATGAAATGCCACAGGAAAATGGGTGGACTGCTCTATTTTCAGAGGTACACATGCATTAGTTCTCCATGAACTAGGCCATGGTTTGCTGATTTCAAAGTAAAGCAAAGAACTTAAATGTAGTGCATTATTTTACAGTATATTACTCAGTCCTTTTCACACTATTTTTGAATGATGAACTAACCTCTTGTCAGACTGATCATGCTGTAAATGACCTCTGGATTAAGCTCACTGAAATGAAAAGGCTGAATTATTAAATAAATAAAATATGCCTCTGATGCTGCAGCACTGCAGTCAGGACAAAAAAAACAAAGAAATAGCACCGAGCTACATCCTAACCTGCATGTGAGCCGTGGCTGATGCACTGTTGACTGTAACTTCTGGGACATTGTCTGCTCCTGTCCAATCAGATGAGCTGTGGTGGTGCAGCCAGCGCCCCTGTGGGGAGCATCCTGTGTGCTGGATGGCTGGTGACTCAGCAGAAAGGGAGGCCGTGCGCGTGGTGGCGCTGTACAGTGCATCAGCAGCACCAGCTCTCCTCCTCACATCAGCTCTCTGAATGAGGAAGGCCTAGGGGATTTTGGTTAAAAATAATTTTTCAGACGGCAGCACTCTGCTTTTGAAGTTTACTCTACACTAGCTTTAAAGATAGATTTTTGAAACTGTGTGTAATTATTTAATAATAATAATAATAATATCAGTGCTGAAAAGTCTCTGTCTTGAGGTTCTAATGGCAGCTATAATACCTCACACCCGTGACTGACTGTTGCTTTAAGAAAGCATTGCATTATGGGTAGTTAAAGGTAACCGTTTTATTTATCTATAACTAACTAACATTCATTTTAGTCGAACTAAGCCAGTTTGCAGTATTTTAACAAAACACAATGGAGTTTACAGAATTCTTAAGAAGTAAGATGTCACCGGGAGTCGTTCAAGTTGGTGAGTTTTGATCGACCGTTAGCGGGAACTCAGACCCGTTCAACGTTACATCTGTGATATTCGGATCGCAGAGGTAACAATCGGTTTAAATAAATGTTAACCGTTTAGTGCACAAAGGTTGGCATAAAAACACGTTGCGGTATTTTGACGATATTATGAAAATCGAAAGATCTTGAACCATGTGGGTGAAAAATAATCCGTCTGCTAGTCAATAAAAACTAAATCTAACCTCCTAATTAATGACTGTCGAGGATCTACTCGGTGGGCGCCATCTTTGTTTTGCTATATAAACGGCCGGAACTTGTGAAATTTGTGAATATTTCTAGATTGGGTGAACTGAATATTTTTTCCTGCAGATGATTAGGGTCTCCAGGTAATACAAAGATCATTTCAGAAAATGATTTATGGTTGTTTGTGAAACATTTCTGGATAATTAAAGTATGGTTAGCTAAACATGGAGAACGCTAAAGTCAAGCAGTGAAGTCTGTTTGGTTTTCTCACAACAGTGTGTAATCAACATGTCTAAAAATTATAATAAAAGAAAACGTGCCTTATGTTAAAATATAAGTAAATAAGCTAAATATAAGTTGCCAAACCGACCAACAATGTGATTACTACAGAAGAGATTATACAAATCCTAGAGATGTTTTCAGTTATAAGTACATGCTTATCCCTTTTACCTAATTATTTTCAGACTATGGAGGAGGTGAAAAGCAACCCCAAGAGGAGACCTCTGGTCAGGGCTGCATCAGAGGAGAGTTCCAGTGATCTGAGCTCAATAAGCTGCTCTCCCTCCCCTGGAGACACTCTGCCCTGGAACCTGCCCAAACATCATCGCATCAAGAGATCCAAGTCGGCCTCTGGAGACGTTCTGGACCCAGCAGAGAGGGCCGTCATCCGCATCGCAGGTATGGTGTTAGATAGACAATGGAGATAGAGTAGAGATACTGTTTTGTTTTGTAGCTGTCATTTGCAAACTCTGGAGTAACATTGCTGCAAACACTTTTCACAATGGTGTTATTCATCCAAGCCCTCCTCCTAGCAGCTGATGATGTTACTGCTTTGGCTTTTTGATAAATCAGAACTGTGATAATTGTATTTCTTCTGTGGTGTTTGCACTGTATTTGAAATATGCCCTGTAAAGTTGGAAGCTTTACAGGGCATATGGAATTATTTGCATATTGTGAATTTGATTCCCCAGTTGTGCCCATTGTCATTGTCATTTGTGAAATAATTTAGCAGCTGACTTATGTTGTCTTTGGTTGAAGAGAGCATTTGTCAATTGTTAAATAAAAATAGCTAGATTTCAATCCACCTGATGCTAGCTGACGGCTAAAACCCATAAGCCGCACAGTACACGGACTCCTTGATGCAGACAAGGTCTTCCTATTTGCTGGTAATAAGCAGCAGCTGATCAGTGAGTAAATAATAATGATAAATGTGTTTGAATAGCATATGAGACTCACTGAGTGTAGAGTTCAAACCACTAAATAGGGATCATAACGATCAATATCAAAATCCCCTGTTATGCATTTGCACACATACTACAATATACTGACGCAGATACTCTTGTATCTTGGAGAAATAACCAACTGCTAAAAGCATTTCTTTATCCACCAAAGAGCTTCTCCGGGTTCTGCACCTCTTTTCTACCTCTGGTAACTGGTTGAACACTTAAGCGGGGCTCAGATGACACAACAACCTGCCTCAGCATTTTACGGGGCGGGTGCCGAGTTCGGATTGTCTCTTAGGAAAACAAAGCGTAACACCAACGTCCTTCTCCCCCCTCCCTGGCAGTCTGTGCTATTGATTTGGTGGGGTGGGATACTGCAGTAGTGTGGCTCTTTGCACACACAAATACAGCAGCAGGACTCACTGCTACTCACTGTAGTTTCTAGATTTGAAGGGGTGGATGGTTCTGGTGAAATACATTAGATAAGGGCGACTGTGTCATTGCGCGCTCATTGGATTTCTACCATACTGGCTCTGGTCCAATTCATTTGCCTTGTAAGACTCATCAGTGATCGAGCTGCAGCTTTATCTTATCATTTTGGAGGCCGTGTCAGCCGACGATGTTGGTAACACAGTATAGAACATCTCTGCAGCCTTCTAACACGCTATTTTATTATCTATTGTTTGGAAACTGTCTTTTCTTAATGATATATTTACAAAGGTGAGTATACTCACATTTTTGTGACCCGTCACAGGCGGCAGAAACAAAGCCGCTGTGTCCAATCTTCTTATACTTAGGCCTTCTTGATGTGAAGCAACAATTCTTTTTTTCAGATCCTCAGAGAGTTCTTTGCCATGTTGAACTTCCATTGACCACTATGAGGGGGTGTGAGAGCGATAACACTTAATTTAACACACCTGTTCCCCATTCACACCGGAGACCTTGTAACTTTAACGAGTCACATGACACGGGGAAAAGAAAATGGCTCATTGGGCACGATATGGACATTTTCCACAGGGGCCAGCAGTTTAGATAATAATGGCTGTATGTTGAGTTATTTTAAGCAAATGTACACTGTTACACAAGCTGTAGACTGACTACTTTACCTATAAAAGTGTCATGTCTTCCGGGCTAACGTTGAGAAGTTTTGCCCTTTGTTTTAATTTTTTGTTATTTATTTGTCTAATATGGTTAAAGGCGTTTCCTCAGTGAAACATATGTACCTATAAAAAGAGAATACTTGCTTTTCTACTGATCATTTTATGCAGTATTGTAGTATTGAAAAACTTCTTAACAGTTAATTAATTTTATTAAATTGTAGAACAAGATCAATCACTGAAAGACTGGTACAGACATTAAGGTTTTTATTGGAGGTTTTACTATAAATATGACATATTACCAGAAGGGATTAAAGTTTAGACTATATTTTATATTTTGTGCCATTTTAGAAACATCGCCATTTCTGCTCCAAACAGATCCAGTAAATTATTTAGCACTGCTCTCTTGTGGGACTTGGGCAGTTTTTGTCAGAATATTGAACTGTGCATACACTATTGATTTTACAGTTTGCACTGTGGCTACTTGTGACAATAGTGTTCTTACTTGTGCAGATGTCCTTTGGACCCTGAGCTACTGCTTTTAGCACCGTGCATTTAGTTCCCCATAACTATCTCAAAAAGGCTTTATCCAATAGCAACTGGACTGGAATGAAGGGTTGAAACGTTATGAAGAAACCAAACAAGTCCAGTTGCTATTGGATGAAACCTTTTTGAGATAACCGTGACCTGGGTGACTAAGAACCTTCACAGATACTCCCTATAACTAATTTCTTCCCTGAGACTTGTACTGTCACATTCAGGTGTCTCCAATAAATGAAGATTGAGTGTTTCCAGTGTTTACAGATACTGGTTGCGCAGCTACATGTACATGCTGCAAATGTTAATGATCAGCCTCACAATCATGAACTACAACAGAGTTTGTGCACTATTTAAGGTGGACACTAGAGGACAGCATGCAGAGATGACAAGCAGTTTAGCATATCTGCCCCTTTCTGAGTCACTGACATGAAACTTTCTACATGCAAAATCCTACAGCACTAAACATGTGCACACACACAAAAACATGGTGGGCTGACAAAAGTCAAACCAAAAATAAAATGCCTTCTTGAGATAATTGGCAAACCTGTAAACAAATAACCAGACACAGCCTTACAACACAAATCAGGGACTACACAAATGAGTTAATGAATAGTGGGGAGATGTTGTGTCCTTCCTTGGTTGGCTTGTTATTTAGTTTTATTTCAGCAGAGAACATAAATTACTGGCACAGCCTTGGCAGAGAGTCTTTAGTTTGGTGATGTGTGGGAGGGCTGGTTGGCACAACAGCCGTTCACACCAGCCAAAGCCACACAGGCAAACGCAGACAGAAAAGCGACACTTGCTCCTGAGGGACACCATCCGGTGGCCAGCGCTGAGAAAACAGTGTGATGTTTTTCTTCACCCATGCTGTTGCACAGAGAGATTGTAAAAACCAAAAAATATCATTCTAAAATGTTTCTGCCATTAAGAAAAGCTCAGACTATTTTATTGAGCATGTTAATGACTATTTAGATTAATTATTGCTTTAGGTTTACATTAAATGTTTCATTTGAGTTACACAATTACAAAGGTGAAATTTTAGCTCTTGAAATATAAGGTGACTTCCAAAATTATTACGATTTATCAGGTGTGATGATGATGGTGCTCATGCTGAAGTCTTACTTTAGTGTTTTAGTTGTTACACCTGGAATAATGTCACAAACCTTAGATTTGTGAATAAATACATTTAGCGTTAAATATTGTGTCTGACTGAAAGAAGCTGGCTTTATTTAGAGGTAAGTTAATCAAAACTACTTTCATAAGTATGGGAGTTAAAAACCCATAAATTGTTACACAACATGGTCTTGGCAAAGCATTTTTCTAACTCATATTCAGGCCATAACTCACTGGTTGGGAAACACTGCACTTCTTAATAGTTGAAGCTCTTAAGTGCATATTTTCACATTCCTGATGTAAACGATTTAGTAATTCAGCAGTTTCATTGTAGTGAACGTCTTGTAGTTCGTAGTTGTAATTCTCCGGATAGCTTTGCAAACACAAACCCTCAGCTGTATGAGAACATGATAACATACTCATGTTTGCTCAGGTTGTATTTTTTTCAGTGAGTGGTACATTAATACTAAGATTGGCTTTTGTTTGTTTGTAAATCTTTTTAGTTTCAGAGAGCTTTACTTTCTGCACTTTTAACGCAAAATTAAAGTTACTCTTATTCTAATTTAGCGTTATTTTACTATGTTGTGGTTGGTTTTTGAGTTGTTTATGGTCTTAGTATGAGAGTGATTGTTGTATTGCGGGGTACTGAGGAACTTCAAATGAAAAGCAGTCTCAAAAAAATGCTTTAATAACTATAGAGCTTTTTTTTTTGACTGCAATATTTTTTCCTTTTGTAATTTATCAGTAAATGTGTGAAGTTTCTATCAGCACTATGTGATGAGAGATTTTCAGTGTGCTTTGACAGGTGTGAGTGGTTAACCTGCAGAATTTAGAAGCTCTCTCTAAACAGCTTAGCTGTGGTGCCCTTTGCTTTGATTTGTGGGATCCAGCTCTCGTCCAGTGTTTTGTCTTTTACTGAAGAGGTGTGGTTCTCTGGCTTTACCACTTCACAATCTAGCGTCATGCAGTTTCTGGAGTATGACCTGACTTAGAAGAGAAGTGTGCAAGTGTTCTGGGAGTTTGCTTTCAATAGTACAGGAATCTGCTTGGTATGACTTGCCCCACTTTCTCCAGCAGCAGGAACTCGAGTAACCCCACACAGCTCCGTCATTTGTTTTTTCATCAGTGTGAGCGGCGTGTGTGTGTTTGTTGGAGCGGCTGTTCAACCACAACTGGTATCTGTCTTGGTGGCGTGTGGTAGATTCTGTGCCTTTAAGAGGAGGGTCTGATATGTGTGTGGGTATTTCTCAAGCAGAGGAGGGGAGTGGTGGTGGTCTGGAATGAAACCTACAGCTTTAGAGGAAATACTGTGACTGAGTGTGGGTGAAGAAGAAGGTGGGGACAGACAGATAGGTGGACAGACAGACAGTCAGGAGGGTTTTTATCAGCACTGAGAGGGCACACAGTTAAAGAAGGGAGTACAGTTCCAGCAGAAAGTTAAGGGCGGTTTGAAGTGAGAGGAAGGTGCCCTAACCCTGACTCACTATCAGCCAGACCATGTCCATGCACATGTTTGACCCAGGTCAGCGGCTGCCAGAGGAGCAGGACTATGTGCAAGCCTATGAGAATGTCAGGGAGAAGTATAAAGGTAATATCCCCGCACTTCTCTTCTTTTGTGGCTTTTCTGTACATGCTCAGATGATAACCATGAGAAGAGCGTCCTTGAATGGGAGGTGGGTGTGTGACTGAGTGCATGCACCAGTAATGTGTTGTAAACCTTGCTGACCTACCAGCATTAATTGCTTCCATATTGATCGGTACAGATGTATTTTGGTTTGAGAACTCTCTCTGTGAGATGCAGAAACAGGAAGTTTAACATTTCCACTGCAGGAATGGCACGAACATGAACTTTGAGTCCCGCTGGATTCAGGTCTTCGTTATTGGTATAGACAGGGATCCTCAGCGGTCTTACTTGATGGTCTTACTCTAAAAACATCTCTGGTGATTTTGGAGAGTTTTAACTAAACAGATCTGTCTGAGAGACATGAGGTCAACTGGTGGACTTTTTTGTTAAGATATAGAAAACATCTCTGAATATAACAAAGTGGAATGATGGTCTTCATTTTTGTGAAAACTGTGAAACCCCGGCAGTGTGGGCACAGAGGTGGGGCATTTGGTCCTTGGTTGAATGGCACAAGTCCTACAGTGCAACATAAGTGATATGAGCTGCAAGTCAAAAAGTACGTTCACCTGGTTATGTCAGTAAACACTAACTAGCTAGCAACCCTAAGCTAACCTAGCCTTGCTCTGTGAGTTCGCTAACCTCCGCTGTTATTCCAGTACATAACTAGCATTTGCTAGGAAAGTCTTCTGGATGGGAGCTGTCCGCTGTGAGAGGGCAGAGAAGCGAAACTCAGAGCAATGTGTCATCCACATACAATAAAACATCGGAGGCAACTCCTGTTTGTGGAGCCTTGCATGCTTATCTGTATGTATAACTATCAGAAAAAATCGGGAATTATTGCTGAGAAACAGCAGAGGTGTCCAGCAATGTCTGGATAAAAATAGTTTTGAAATCAAGACAGACCTCATAACTGAGCAAACAATTTCACACAAAACCACAGCTACAACAGACTATCAATAAGGTCATATAGCATGGTCTTGGGAACAGTATCTTTCCATCTGATCACACCAGAGTAGTAATTTACTTCCCATGCGGCTTCCCACTGTGTCTGTCACTCGGAGCAGTGTTCCCGCTGTGTTGCTCTGGCACCAGTCTGGTGCTCCACACCCCAGTCATAACCTCTACTCCCTCTGCCAAGATCTCACTTCCGGTTCTTAGATATATTGTAAATTTTTGGCTTCATGGTATTTGTTTGAGATAATTGCACTTCCAAAATAAATGAATAGTATGGACACGTAATCTAGGTGGATTACAAGAGGGTCAAAATTCTTTCTTGTGGTGTGAAGCTGATCCTTTTTTGAGCTAAACTGGGTTTATTGTTTTGGGACTTGTTGTTTCTGTCGAGCCTTATGAGTTTGTGTAGGTTTTAAGTTCTTGTACTGTTACTTGAATTATTTAAATATGGCCTACTTAATGCAGCAGAGGAGCAGGTCGACATCTTGATGGTATAGCTTCATGGTGTTTTAGTAGTTGAAAGGAAGGATGATAATAATTTACAGCTGTCATGTCCGATTTACTAAAAACAAGGATACCTTTCAATATATAAGAATCATTTAAATTCTCATCACCTTTGTCTACTCTAGTGACTTATTCTCTTCCATTTGATTCAGAGTTTGACTCTGCGTCAAATTTTAAAAGACCATTAACCACTGGGAGATTCTGCATACCCATATCTCCTACAACATGCTTTATTTCAAATAAAATGAGACTTTCTATGCCAGGACTCTTGTGAGGGCCATTTACACAACATATAGCAACAGGTGAACTACAGCTTCCTGTGGGAATGAGTGTGGCCGAGAAGAGCTCTGTGTTATTATAGTAACTAAACAGATCTATTAGTGTAAAACATGCAGCTCTGCTTTAAATACACACCGCAAATATATCCCAGGAGTTTACTCTGTTAGTCTTTTTTTGGATGAAAGGAAAACTAAATACACCTCTGACATTAGCTTGATGCAGTGCTGCTCTGAAAAGTTGCAATAACTTGCATAATGAAAATACAAATAGTATAATAATGATTTTATAATAACAGAACAGTAAAGAAAAATTATCCAATTTAAAAAATTAACTATTTTATTTCTCTCGTCTCATCTCATTTCCCCGGGTGAACAAGGACAATGACAGTAGTGTTTGTGATGATCTCATCTTTGTGTTTGCTCTGTAAAGTAGAGATGTGTGATTAAGTCCTTCCTCCCCGGTAGATTCTTTATTCAGTGTCCCAGTCCCTCTGAAATAGGCCATCTCATTGGGAAACCTGCACATATTCTCTTTTGTTGACATGACATTTTTAGACCGTCTTAGTTAAGGGTTAAAATTAGGTTGATGCAGGGTTTGGGTGTAGGCATGAATAGGATTATGGTAAAGAGCCAGGGATGCATTATCAATGCTTTGTGTCAGTGAATGTGCTCACAATTACAGCGAAAGCAGTTTACGCGTGTGTGTGTGTGTGTGTGTGTGTGTGAATAAAGATATATCAGGGTTCACTTAGGACTGTGATAAGTTTGTCTAGTGAGTCACTGTTGGGCTGCAGCCTCTGCAGAGGACTAGCCCCCAACACTTTACTTCCAGTACGTCCCTCAGATCAGTTTCATGCAACTCGATCTCAAATTAAAAATAGTAATAGTCCTTGCATGCGTGTTGTGCACCTAGAAAATCATACACCCAGATAGTTTATGGTGACTAATCTTTCTTTTTCCTATAATTCTTCATTATATGGAGCATCATTCCCTTTTTCTTCACCTGCTGGTTGGTGAAAGAGGAACGATCTTTCAGACTGTACTGAAGTTAAAAAATACATTTCTTCTAATGATAGCAGCAATGAAAACCCCATTGATATTAACCTCTAATGTCACATTTGTGTATCCAAAGACTCTGTAAGGCGTTAAAGATGATAAACCACAAATTTGAACACTATATTATAGCAAATCAGACACCGTTCAGATCGTATGCTTTGCTTGAGAGCCCTCAGTGTGATGACCTCCACTGACAGTGGACATTCTCATATATGATCTCCACACATGTTCACACCTACACTCTGGCAAACATTGCTGTGCAGCCGGATGTGGATGCAGCAGCAGAATCTTCTCAGCTGTCTGCTACTTCACACGAGTTTGTCAGGTGACCTGTCTGGTCTGTGTTTGTTCACATGTGCGGGTGAAACACATTGTGTGCTAAGAACATAATTACGGTAGTTTGAGTCAGTGTAGTGATGTAGTGACAGTACTCAGACTTTGCTCAAATATTAGTTTTTTTTTCTATGATTTTATTCAGTGAAACAGTTTTTTAAAATGATAAAACAGATTATTGTACTTGTGCTTTTGACAAGTATTTAACACACCACAAAGTTTAATATGAGCTCGTCTTCATTTTATTAAACTTTAATACCCACTCTTTGTTCAGATGACAAATTGAGCCAAATTTAAATTTAAGCATTTAATTTGCAGCTGCCATTCTAACTGACAATGTAAACAATCTGATGAGTACTTGATATCAGTGAATCAATTCATAGAAGACAGTCATATCCCTTAAAGTGGTATTATTCTCCATTCATATCTAATTATATTATTGATTTCACTCTCACAGCCAGAAGGGAAAAGAACTAAGGAGGTTTAAACAGTTAAACCATAACAGTGGTGATAACAGTGACACCATGAAACAAGTCTTTCTAATCTGCCTGTGGTGATGTCTGCAGCAGACAAATGTGCCAGGTTACAAAGAGGATTCAGTCTCCAAGATACAGTCCAGTACAAACTCTCTTGTCTTGTGTTCTGTATCCTGCATAACGTACACATTTATAGACGTGTGAATACAACCAGTCTGCCTTCTACAACTTCCAGCTTTTCCAGTCAACATGTTCTTATTTTTGTTTACTGTACCCGCAGCCTAAACGGTGTATCGTCCCTCAGTCTACTTTTTGTATCATGGTGCAGACAGATCTTGGTCCAGGGGCGTGGAGCAACAGTGCTAACACCCTGGTTCTGGCATGCTACAGTAAGCCAGACTAATGTCAGGAATGCCAGCATTGAACTGTCTGGCTGTGACGGTCGAGTGTTTTCTGTGTACTCGTTTGTTTGTTTTCCTTGCAGGTAGGCGGAGTCTGGTTTGGCTGGTC
>JAUMTR010000003.1:2945589-3007155 GCA_032270685.1 Microctenopoma stevenorrisi
GTTATGTAATTAAAACATTTATTCTACCTTTAACCCACGCCTCTCCTCTGTTTTGTTGCGGCTTGAGCCGGTCGTAACACTGGCACACACTGTTTTTTTTCAGCAGGGTTTCTGGGTTTGAGCAGCATTTCTGCCGTATCAGTATTTCCACGCCGTCATCTGCTGCTCTTCTCACTTTTTACTGTCACTGTCAGAGCTGTGAGCAGATGATGTGTAATCGTGACTCAACAGTTATGTTTACATTGATCTTTTTTTAAGCTCAGAACATATGACCTCATGCAGTAGGTGTTCTTTATCACAAAAACAGTGTGTCTGGTTTACTGGACCAAATAAAGTGCATGGCGAGTGTTGACAAGAATTCATTCTGTAATTCTGAACACATTCATTTCCTGGTTATCTTAAAGGTCCGTAACACCAACCACACAGAATGGATTTGTAGTCGTTATCCTTCTTCCGGGTGGCCCCTAGTGGTTCTATCAGTGGAGCATAAAAATCATAGACGGCTGAATGTCTCTCTTGTAGACATGAAGTGTAGTGGGCTCACTGAACATATTTCATCATGATACTTGAATTCTTTGAATTCTTTCTGTCTGCCTCAAAGACAATAAGAAGACCCCCACTGGTTCTTTTGCTTCATTTGGTCACATTTGTGCATTTATTTATGCAATGTTCACATCAGTTTTTGACATTGACCTCCCAACACACTGATCAGCCAGGATCAACAGTATCACCTGAAGGTGGTTTTAATGCTTAATGATCAAAGTTCAGCATATTACAATCATTTCACTATGCTGCCATACAGTGTTCAGGCAGTTAAACTGTAAACCTGTAAACAACCAAAACGCTGGGCTTTTCATCACATAACATTCATCATAATGTTGGGCTAATTTAACTGTACAAACTTTGTATTAGTCCTATTTCTGTTGTTTTTTATCTTTGATGAGTAACATCTAGCTTCCTACCAACTTCCCTAAGCACCTCAACCGCATCAGTCCCACATTCATGCCCTTAATAATAATAAAGTATTCATTATTATTAATAACAGCTACATTAACTATTCAAGTTGCAAGATTATGATTGATTTACTTTAATAACTTCTCACTGAAAAAGGCTGTGATCACGTACAGTGCACAATTATGTTAATGAGAGTTCTCATTATATTCCATGGCTTTCTCAGGGAATTGATTTACACAGGAGGACTCTGCTTCATCCAGGCTTTGTAATTTGTCATGTATCAGGTCAGATCATTGTGTTATTTTTTATACATAAATGCTGTTTTGTATGTGTAAGAGAGAAACCGGGTGTGGCTGTAGTAGACGGGTTATTTTTAACTGCAGGCAGTCGACTCCCTGACTGGTTTGTTGTCTGTTTGTTTATGTGTGTACAGATGGGCTGCAACAACTGCTCATGGAGTTTGATATCGCTCTAATGAATATAGACGGCACCCAGTGTATTACCTCTTCTGAGGCCCCTCTGATGGTGCAGTAGATCTAGTACAACCCCCCCCCCTCTCCAGAGTGTTCTGGTCCAGGTCCAATTTAAGTGGCTGAGCTCCCAAATAGAAAGAGTCGCATCCCAGAGAGGGGTGTAGCAGGTCCTCTACCTCTGATTGAGAGAGACATGAGAACTTGATCATGTGGGTTATTGACATTGCTTGGAACAGCTGCATGGAAACAGAAACATCAACTCAGCGTGATGTGCAGTTAGAAGTACTTCACTTATATTTGTTCTGGGAGAAGGATGGCATTTTTGGAATCCATTCCAGGAAGGAAGTCAGCATAGTATGTTTTTGTGTGTGCAGGTTTAATGGCATATCACATAATCCCATGTTGTTACTTCTGATTTTAGAGTGTGATATTTTTCATTATGAGACGCATGCAGCCAGTTGGTGCATAAAGTTTATCTTCTGTCATCACCAGATGCTTCATTACTCTTGTTGCACCCAGTACACTACTCAGTTTTCTAAGTTGTAAGTTGTTTTTCATTTTGATGCTGTAACCATTGTATATTTATAACGGCCTGGTAGCTCAATGGGTTAAGCGTCAGACTGGGATGTAGGAGGTCGCAGGTTCGAATCCCGTCTGATTCCTAGTCCATCCCCTACCAGGTGTGTCCCTGAGCCAGACACCCATTCTCACTTAGTTTCTTTTGTGTTTCTGGTTGGCATTTTACTACGTTGTCAAGGTTACTGATTAATCTAATCTGTACAGTTACAGCTACGTGGCTTTTTAGTTTGTTTAAGGTTTATGCACCATATCTCAGGAACTGTGGTGACATTTTGATAACAAGCACCACAGTTTTGCTTAAAGACAATCTCAAAAAGTTAAATCACTTTGGAGAATTTGTTCACTGATCTGGTAAAAAGTGCAAAGAAACACAGTTAAATAGAAGAGACTGGATTTTTTATGTTTATTTTTCTTTTTGTTCTCTAGAGACAGTCAAACATGAGCCACGAGGCAAATGTAGACACTAAAAATCAAGCATGTAAATCACTGAATAGTGTTTGTTGATCAGTTTCAGACATCTCAGGGTCTGATGGAATCTTTTAAAGGGTTACTCTCCACTTAGGGCTCATCTCTTACAGCTGTTTATTTCTTCACTGCTGCTGCAGTAAGCTGAAATGCGATCAGTGATCCACCTCTTGCCTGACAAGCATCCATTGATTGACTATTGACTATCAGAGGGGTCATTAGTGTTCCTGGAATTCTTTACTGTAGCACAAATGTATAGTACACACATAATGGTGTTATTTGTTATTTAGATCTTCTACATTGGCAGTAGTCCTACTTCTGTTTTCTCACTCTTAACCTGCGCGTTTGGCAGCTCTGTTGGGCACGACTGCAAAATGTGGGATCATTGTGTGATAGAGTGCAAGGTCAGAGGCAGACTGTTGAATTTGGCAGCACTCTGTTAGGCTAGGAAATAGTTTTTCGGTAAGCTATAAATCTGCTTGTGGCATCTTTATCTGGACCTAAAGATGTCCTCATTCTGTACCCAGTCATTTAGTGTTCTGCCTGCATTATGTTTTTATTTCACCCTACACAGGAAGTTTGTTTTCTGTTTATCCTATTGTCATAAAATACAGCTGTCATAACTATGCTCTTTGGATGAGTAGAACATTTCACACATTCAGCACTTTAAACAATGTTTATTGGATTTCTATAGATGCTAGAAGCGTTGCCTTTAAGTAGTCTGACCACTGGACACTTGATTAAGAGGTAGACAAACCTTCAGCATGAAAATGGCATCGACACTTAAATTGGAACCTGTGTGGACAGTTGGCCTTGATTCATGTATCCACAGCAGCATACGTTGTGTAGAGCAGTGATCAATCGGGTCACGTGATACTGATAGAAGCGGTGACAGCCTGGGCTCATATACAAGTCGTCCATCTGTAGAACTATACATGTCAACACCCTTAAATCCTTTCTGAGTAATCCACAGCTTCATCAGCCTGGGTACAAAGGACTGATTCAGCTTCCTCTTTATGCAAAATAAGACTGTTACCAAAACAATGCACTGATTCACTGATCTCCATGGTGCCGTGAGGTGTTTCATTGATTTCATCTGTCTTTGAACCTTCAGCCTATAATGAGCTTTCGTGGTCTGTTGTCACCTGGGAGGTTTTGACACATCAGTCTTGACGTATCTACTGATATTTGATCCACTTATCCAGCATTTTTCTCTTTCTACGACCTCTGGTTAAAGTCCGAACTGCAGATGCATGTTCATAACCGCCTCAGTCACGTTAGTTATACTCGAGCAAAAAAGTAGTTTCAGTATTGCTGACTTCAGACATGACAGAACAGAGAAGAGTCAGCCAGTCACCGGAGACTTGAACAGACTGCTGAGTCAAAGTCAGCATAACCTTGAAAGTCATCTTCTAAAACAACACTGCCGAGGCTCCGACGGTTTAAACCTTTATGACTCCTGCTTTATTGAAAATAATTACTTACAAGTAAATGCATTGGATTTATTTTCATATAATTTGATGCATTACACAGATGCCATTCACGTTGGTGGGGTGGAGGAGTCATATCTCACAGTCCTGACACCTGAATTTGATTTAATCTCATTTGTTTTTACAACTCTAATTAGAGATTTCAACGGATTCAGCAGCTTGATATGAAATCTGTTGCAGCTTGACAGTAATATGTTTAATGTCATTCCGATTTCAGATTTGTGTTTCCAGAAAAACTACTCTGTCATATGAGCCGTGTGAGGTCCAAGGCCCCCTTTTGCAACACTTATTGATGAGGAATTGAAATGAACTAGTCCTCCAGTCGAGTTTTGGTCATGGAGTCTAGAGTATCCTGAGTCAGTAATGCTGCTGTTCTGATAGAGGAAACGTAATCCATCCAGTGGGGATTTGTCAGATTTGCCTCTTGTTTTTTACAGACTATATTATTTATTATTATATTTTAAAAATCTACTGGAGCGATATGGTATTAGGACATTTACGCTTTGACTTAAATAAGGCTTTATTTAAGTGACTGCACCTCTCAGTCAAAACACTTCCTATAGTCCAGCTACATGCACTGTTGTGATGTGACGGAGGAGCGGGGCTGTTATTAGCTGAGGCACCTCCCTGTGAAACACCACAAGGATGAAACGGGACAGCATCAGGGAATGGTGGTAGAGGGAAAGGAGGGAGGTGTGCTCCTTTCTTTCAGTTTCCCTGCTGACTGGGATTTTGCGCGAGTGGGCGAGTGAAAGAGAGAAAGAGAGTGAACAAAAACACTGAGCTGCCAACTCCTGTGGCTGCAGCAGAGCGGAGAGGCAGAGAAACAGCCTGCTGTTAGCAGAGAGACCTTTACATCCTCCAGCGTGGTGTTTCACTTCTGAGCTAACCTTGCAGAGATCAGACTCTGCTGTTTGGAGCCTCAGGCATTAGTGGGAGGGGAGACGCTGAGCATGGATCCTGGACGGGCTATCCAGCATGAGATCAGTTCTCTTAAAGGTACTCCTCCTGACTTTTTCAAATTTTGCTTCCTTAGACTGGTGTCGTCTCCATCTTTCAGCACTTCCTCCTTTTTCCCGCAATGACAAAGAACTTCCCTTTTAGGATAGATGCAGAAACAATAAGTTCGGTTTGGAGGGCTTCAGGCTGTTTGGCTGAATGGAGGAACGACGATCCTCTGTTCTCTCTGTGTTTGTCGTTTGTGGATGAAAGGAATGAAACACTTTTGTTCCCTTTTGTGTTCAGCGTGACCAAAGGGGTTGGACCACAGGTCAGGGGTAACGATTGTGCTGAGACGGTGTGTTTTATGAGCCGGTGTGGAAGATGCAGTGTGAGGCTGCTGCATGCGGCACGTTAAATGCGTCAGCGCCGGGAGATGCAGAGTAGAGGGGCTACTGCAGAGCGTCTGCTGCTGCATCACATCCACATCAGCGCTGCAGTCACATGTCGCTCTGCTCAGGAGTGTGAGACTGATGAAATCCTGGGTGATAGTGGATTTCTGTGTCTGTCTAATGTATGCTTACGTGTCAAAGCAACATATCTCTGTGTAGTTTGCTCTGTTCAGGCTGCAGCGTGGCTTCATGTTTACATCAGCAAAGTGTGCTCCTCCCACTTACTCACTTACAGGTGGCTCCCTATTTTACTTACTTCATAAACAACAAAATTTGTCTTTATCTAAAAGTATCTAAATTACTTCTAACATACCTGTATATGTGTATATACTTGTATAGGTGAGCGTCATAGTGGCGGTATTAATCTGCAGAGTGTGATCTCTAGTGTTTCGTGCCAGCAAGGTTAGGGTTAGGGTTAGGGTTAGTTAGTATTATTAGTATTATTATAGTATTGTTAGTATTATATAACAACACATTACATAGTCCTCAGAAGGACTTCATCACTTTGAATAACAGATCAAAGTCAAACAGCATTTGTACATAATTAGTAAGACAAACCCTGAGTAATGTATCTTTCTTATTTACTTCCAGCTAACAAATTCCGTATCCCTAAGGTATCTGACTTTATTCAAATGCCACTGCCCCCTTCCCATTTGTCTCTGCCCCCCTGTAGGTATTAAAGTCTGAATGGTTTTTAAGTCCCAGACTTGACATCATTTAATTTGAATGGATACTTAATCAGTTACTCAGTGGTGAGACCATTGTTTTGCTTTTAAACTTTGTAACACTAAGGACAGTCAGAGCAGGCTGACACTCAAAGGGACAAACTGCCTGTAATTTGTGGAGACACAGCTCAACCAAACTGGGGAAAGTGGCTCGGTCCAAAAGAGAGGCCGTTTAGAAGCTTTCTGTTTAGGGCTGAGGTTTGTCTGGAGTGTTCAGGCCTGGCAACATGTGGGGATGAGTTTTCCAGACATTTAAATGATCCTGGAGAAGGATCTGAAGGAGTCCTACCCACTCCAACGGGCTGAGAATGTTTTCCCCAGAGCTCTGGAGACAAAAGCTCTTTCGCTTCACTGAGCTCTCCCAATGGAGCCGCTCAACATGTTGGACACTGCTAGTCAGACGCGGTTCATTTGTAAGCATGTCGTCACCTCAGGACCACTGCTCCCATTGTCCTTTCCCGGGAACTATTTTTAAGCACTTGGTACAGGAGCCTGTTGATGATCTCCGGTGCATGTTAAGACATGTAAGGCCAAGTCTCAGGCCACTGTTGCTACATTATTCCCCCAGTAAAAGAGCTTAATCTTCCTCACTCTTCTACCTCACTCCCAGTCACTGCTGGGTCTTGACCCAGATATTTTGTGCCAGTTTAAGGCTTATGCAGATGTCTGAACAAGCTTTTAGTAAAAGGGAACCCACAGAAGCTTTATTTAGGTATATTCTCTGAATATCTGAAGGAATATATTTCACTTGCACAAAAGTTAGTGAAACCTCCTTATGCCTTTCATCTTCCCAGTTTGCTTTCTACTAGCCCTGTCTGATTTTAGTTTAGTTATCCTGCTGGTAAATGGAGCTCACATTTCCACGGGAATAGAGGCTTGGTTGCTAAAATAACTTATATTTTAGTTGTAATTGTCTTATGTTATGTTTCAGTCAAACAGAGGCAGCACCACTGACAACAAAAACCTTTTTTATTCTTTTTAACGATCTAGCAGCAGTTTTCACCTTTGTGGTGCTTCTGCTATCAGTTGTATGTGTAACTACGCATTCCAGCACTCCTTAGTATAAGAAAAATGTCAAGGATTTAAAGCATAATAGGTCCAAATCAGGGATATCCAGTTAAAAGGAGTTCAGGGCAGGGGTCAGTGCACATGACCTCAGGTGGTTTATTGTTACAGGGCTATGAGGTAAAGTAGATTCCTGACATCAGCCAGGTTCACGGCTTGAAATATGCAGACACACGGTTCTAAAGGATTTTTCAAAATCTTATCAGTTGCAGAAATTACCACTGCTGAAATGCATGTTGGTGACATATTTCAGGTATCCGGAGAAGATTAAGTGTCATAACTGCAAAACCTTATCCGATAAGATGTCTTTCTCAGTATGTAAATATGTCAGCGGATTCATTAATCATTTCAAATAAACTATTTGGAAACCAGTTATCTATTTTTTAAAGGACAAAGCAAAAAATCTTAAAATTAAAGACACTAAAAATGTTTGTAGAGTTGAAGAAAGTATCTGTTTCTCACTATCAGCAAAAAGTAATCGAGGTCCATTTTTAACATGGAAACATTCATTAAAACCAGGTTTATCTCTTTTATCTCCAGGATATTTGGTGGTACTTTATATAATCTGTACAACATGGCTCTAATTAGTTCATGAGGCTGCTCAAAAACAGGTGAGGAACCTCACAACCGTCCACCAGGTCCTGCAGCTCAAATACTGAGAGCTGAGAGCTACTGGATACTGCTGCTGTGAGACTGGGAAAGTGACATATGATCCCTTAGTCCCAGACGGGGTGTATGACTCAGCAAAACTCTACACACATGATGTGTAAATGAAACCATGTGGTCATAAACATGTAGACTCCACACAAATATAATGCATTCAACAAATATTTTAAACCATGGGCCCCCCTGCTTAGTTCTGACAACGGCTACTCACTGCTCCCCCCATAAGGGAATTTGTCAAATGCAGAAGACAAATTTCATTGTAACATGTAAAAATGTATTCAACAAAAAAAAAGCGGATTTTCTTCTTCTATGTCCTCAAAGATGATTTTATATCAGTGAGTTCTTGGCAAGCAGAAAGTGCAGCATTAGAAGAAGATAAATGCTGATGGGATACTGCAGATATCAAACAGAGCATGACTCAGATAGCATCCACAGGATGTGGGCAAATAAGGAGGCACATTAGAAGGATACTGATTTATCTCCACATCGCAGATTCCTCTAAGTCTATACTTAAGAGAGCCTCATAATATGTTTTTCTGTGAGTTAAATTCTCAACTTTTTATTTGTTGTGTGGCCTGTGAATCATGGCATCATAGTCATTCGTCAACATCATCATCATCATCATCATCATCAGCAGCAGAATTGATGCAACTGGAGAATGGCTGCTGAAAAGTGTTTTCTGTTTATGTCATCACGTGCATCACTGGCATTACAAAGCGCTTCCTGTCTGCATATATAATACATAACTCTTTACAAACCAAAAACAATGGCTGACCCTGTCTTAAAGTCAAATATCGCTGTAATCAGACAGACTGTGTTTAAGAAGCAACACATCCAGTTATAGTTAGTATTGAATGTCTGGCTGACTTTACTGTTGTTCTCAGTAGTAGTCAGTATTATCATGTCAGAGCTGTCAGTGAGTCGGTCATGCTGCTTGATAAGTCTGGCCACCGTCCGAGCTGGCGTGATTACGTAATCTCATTAACTTCAGGTCTGATGTAATTGGGAAGGGCAGCCGCCTCTGTAATCATCCACTCCTTTCTCTAATCTTCCTCTCAATGGGACATAATTATGCTGGTAATTATGCTTTGTTTTGTTAGGCGAAGGGGACTCGAAACCAGGTGATCCACCAACCACCACATTTCGGTTTGAACTGTCCCTGAAGTGGCCAGAAGGTGGCACTGTTAGTGAAGCTACCGTGAGCTGATAAAACAGTCGGTGGTCTCAATGAAGTTGAATTCTTAGCTGCTCTTTTCACAGCCACCTCCATCATCCTGGACTCTGGTTTCTTCTTTTAATCCTGCCTCAAATAGCTCCTGTAGTCTGCTCATTAATCTGTGTCTTATGTCATCAGAAACATTATTTCTGTTCAGCCAGTTACATTTTTGAAAGCAACTTTTTGACTAATTGTTTTTTCTCTTTTTTGTCTTGTAGGTAAGTGGCCGTTCCTGCCTTTTGAGAGGTGTTTGTGTGTTTGAGTTGTGGATCCCAGCTGACACGGATGGAGGCTGTCGTGCTCACAAACAGGGTGAGCCCCTAATGGATATGTGCACATCAGATTAAAGTGTCCTGTCTGGTCTTTTTTGTTTACCACTGAGTTGTCTGGTTCCAGGTAGAGTTGAAGGATGCTTGTGTCATTTTCTACTTGTTACACATCACATTTGTATACTGTATGACTTTCTATCTGTATGATAGCGACTGCTGTCACTGTTCACGGTGTGAGAGGCTGCAGGATGTTTGTTGTATTTCTGTCATCATGCCTTACATCCCCTTTGAGCTGACGCCAAACCAAGTGAATCCACTGGGTCTGCAGCTCCAGGCATTGTCTGTCTCTGTACTTCCGCATTCAAACTGAAACAGTCAGCTTTACCAATCTCACGGTCTGGTTTAATTGTGGGATTAGGGCTGAAACTTACATTTATTTATACAAGAATTGTGACAAATGATCAGCAAGTATCTGATTGTTTAAATGACTTGTTATAGAACATATTTCTGCCTGTTTTCCTACACATAATATACTGTTAATATAATATACTATATTTTTCTTATGCAACTTAAGATTTCTTTATTCAGTGCCATTTAAGTTGGACCCAGTAATTTTCAGTTATAAAGTCCTCATCCTTGTGCCGTTTTCAGCACTTGCCTGGCATGAGTTGAAGTTTTAAAAGCTGCAGGGCTGTTTGTTCGCCAGCCCTCACCGCAGGCAAAACAGCTGAACACAGTCAGCAAGGCGCCCCACTGTATGAAAAAGTCTGCTCTTTCCTCATGAGACGTCTTCTTTTACAGTCTCCTGCAGGCATATCATTGTCACTATTGCGCATTTTTGTCATGGTGGTGCAAAGTCTGGGAGTTAGCTGGAAAAGTAGAGGGGCGGTAAATGCAGGGCCACGACAATGTGCTGAACAGAGAAAGGGTTTATCTGGAAGAAGCCCCTTCTTACACTGTCAGTGTTGGGTTTATGAGGAGGGCATGCTGATTTATAGGACTCCACTAATGGCACCTTAAACTTATCATGCTGACAAAATGACTTTTTTGGTGGACAAAAGGGAATGTAATTATGGGAGGGCTTTACCAAAGTGCCTTCAAGTTTTGTTCTTGCTTGTCCTGTAGTCACAAACACCACTGTTGAACAACAGTGCATATATTACCTTCAAGCCCCTCGGGTGACATCTCTGCAGTGACTGCAGTTTTCCACAAAGTTCCTTCCTCAACTGGACGTTAGTATGCATCTGAGAAGACAGCGTTCAAAGCCTGAGAAGGTTGTTTTAATGAGCCACCACTGAATTCCCAACGAGCAGAAGCTCCCGAGCTGCCGGATTGAGGCCCTGCAGCCTCCATGGAGAAAGTCACTCAATACAAGTATGTGTACTGCTGTAAACGCTGGAGGAACACACACACAATATAAACCCACATACATCAGAGTAGGTAATAGGTTCCTCGGTGTGCACAAACCAAATGTCTGTTCTGTTTTAAATCTGGAAGTTCCTTAGTAAGGCAACAAGTTCACTTAAGTGAAGACTCGACTGAGGGTTTTAATAATATTGGTGTGTAACTACAGCGTTTAGAGTGGATTCATATGGATACCCCAAAAACATGCTGAATCTTAAACAATTACAGAAGTTGCTCACACCACTCCTGCAGCAAAACCCACTTCCCCGCCTGTTGATCGGTATGTTCAGTATGTTGTAAACAATTCCTGCTTTGCTAGTAAATCACTAAATCACTATTTTGGTGGAAGTTTGGAACTATGAGGATGTGAAGCCAAGAGGAGGGTGTGGAGCATTGAACACATAGTTCAATTGTAGAGGTAGTTTTTTTTGGTGGCGTACTCCTTCTTCTGATGTATAGTAACATGAAACAGTGCTGTCTCCAACCAGACTGTATCCTACGCAGGCCCTGCTGTTTGCCAGGGATCGTCTGGGACTTTTGCACAGTTTTCTTTGGTTGTGTGGTGATGAACCACGGAATAACTTTCACTTCCAGAAAGAGTGAGTCTGTTTTCTTATGTTGCCAGTAGCAGTCTTATCGTCTCTGACCACTGTCCTGGCCTCGGCTGTATTTAGTCATATTTCTAGGGTATTTCATGTTTCTATGGTTACAGGCATTCCTGGCCAGCCACGCCCTATCATGGGCTTTTGATGACTCACTGCAGGGGCCGAGTCACACACACACAAACTCTAATATTTCCTCTCCTTCTGTTGCTATGGTGCGGTTTCTCTTTCCACATGATGCATTTATGGTTGGATTCGGCAACTCGGGCAAATTGCTGTCGTCCATTAGCAGCCCATTCAGACTAAGTTCTCTTACCTTTGCACTCAACAGCATTTGCACTTGGCCTGTTTTGCGTCGCTCTGTCAACACTGCAGCTGCTTCATGAAGTGGTGTGAGTTTTCAGAGTAATGGTGCTAAGAAGTGTTGGAAATGTCCATTATTAAGTGTCAGCCAATGTTAGCCCAGTTGTCCACTGAGCATGCATAGCCTCTCTTTAGTACTTTCCTCACACTCCCCAAAAAGCATCTCTCTGTTCTGCACCATTTAAAATAGTTGAAGCCTCATTCAGCCTCCACTCCTCAGCTGCTTCCTCTTTTACAGACGCAGCTCTCAGTTTGTGTCCGTCCCCTCACACAGCGTTGTGTTGACCTCCTGCTGTCTGTGAGGGACAAATTGAAATATGTGTTCAGCCACAAGTCTACAGACTAACAGAAATACAGGTGTTTACTGAGAAGCATATTGGCTGCACGATGAGGTGTGATTGTTGCAGAACAGTCAGATAATTTATCACAAAGATCTGTGTGCGCACATTGCTTGAGCAATACTCAAGAGCAATACATTTTTCCCTCTGCTCCATTTTCAAATGTCAGAATGCAGAGTTGCATTTAATGACTTGGAAGACAACCATATAGTTTAAATTACTCGCTGTTAAGTATGAACTGGAATGCAGTGGCTACTCCGTCTGCCAGCAGAGTTAAATGGGTTTGTTTTAAAGTAGCTGTCACCTTGAGTTGTCTCCATTTTCTTGTCCTCCGCCGCCACCACCATGGCAATGAGGTCACATCATTGTCTAAGCAGGGACACGATGAATAAGCTTTTTATTTATACTGTGGCAACAGTTGCGGACGCATTTTGTGTTCCATGGTTACACACATTCACATGGGAGAGCCTCTCAGAACAATCAGTACCAGTGATTCTCCCCATCTAGTCTTAATTTAAAGATGTTTCCTTGTCTTATTTTAATTTCAGTTTGGCTCGTAATGGCAATAATCGTGCCTCAATGTTACTTTTATACAGGTGGCATTGTGTTAAAGCAGTTTCTATATCAACTGTTTATAGGGAAAACTGGAGCTGACAGGCGTTTGATGCAGGTACAGCTGCTTTTGTTTTTCTCCATCTCTTATTCTGATGGTAGTAACCACACAAAACTCTGTTGCTGCTGCACTTTTGTTTGATTTAGAGCCACGGGACAGGTAATCAAAAGCACACAGAGATAAAGTCTCTGCATCCAGCAACCCAAATCAACACAGGCCTTTAAATACCACTGGCTTCTTTCACTGTGATAGAACATAAGTGCTTTTTAATACATGCCAAAAACCAACACCAGAACTCCAGATATCTTCACTTACTGCTTCAGTATATCATTTCTAATATTACTGTGACAGGTTATCGAAATACCAGAGAACTGGCAGCACTTCATTCTGCCTGCTTTGAGTTACAGAGGAGGCTCATCTGGCACAACAGTTATTTGTAGTGATTGTTTCAATGCTGCCATGCCACAGAAGGGTGGGGTTATTTACACCTGCCAAAAAGAGACTGTCAAAAAAGATCAACATTCTGATGTTGTTTTGTTTTATAAAGAAAAGTTATACCAAATTATTGCTTAATATAGTTTCACCCAGACTTGCTGGAGTCCATATTGACTCACTCCCAGCGATTTGTCGTGAAACATTGCTCCCAGTAGAGAAGCAATTTGTTTTACATTCCTTTAGTTGACAGACGTTCACAAATAAACAGGCCAAAGGTGATTTTTATTAAGGTCATTTTATTATAACAGCAACTACTGGAAACAGTACAGTGACCCTCTTTGCAAAACTTTACGTTTCATCAATTTTTCTTGTAGTGTGGTCACAGTCTGGTTCTTTAAACTGCAGAGGGCACTGCAGCATTTTTAGCCCTATTGGCAGTCTTATTTTGGCGGGACTCCATATTATTCCCTTTCCAGTGTTGAAGAGTCTAATAGGTGGTTGAGTAACAGTAACTCAAACACAGACACAACTGTCCTCTCTTGCAATGACTTGATGCCTTTTCCAGTTTACAAACTTGGCCGGTTGTGGATCTGGACTGACTGAGAAGCAGGGACTCCGTGAGACGCCAGGAGTCCTCTCACTGGTTGACCTTTAGGTTTGGCTTTCCAAAGAAATGGCTGTGAGCAACCTGGCAACCTTTAGAAACAAATAGGGATTTTGACATATAGTCCTTTTGGTTAAGTTTAGTTTTTAGTACATTAAGTTTTGTTCAGAGCAAAATGTTAGATACATTCAGCCGCTCACTACAGGTTTTGCTGTTTTGTGTTCCTTTTATCTGTCACTTCTCTTCCTCTAGTGGATTCACTTAACTGATTAGCAACAGAGAATTCAAGACCAACCAACCAAATCACACATGGAAAAACTGGAAATCAACACTAAAGCAAAAACCTTTTTCTAAAACATAAAGAATCTCAAATGATGTTAACAAAACAGTACAGTTGTGCACAGTTTTAGTATGTGTCATTTAAAAAAACATTCTACAATCTACTAAGTAAATATACGGCCTGAAACCATATAATAGAGGAACTCTGCCACTGGTGATTATTCCACTTCCTTTTTTCTTTTTTGGTAAAATCTGTGGCAGAGACTCGATTAACTATTGCACACTCTTTAAAGCTGGCTGATGAGGTGATTGTGTGTTTGAAGCACTAATGCCTGTTAGCCACACGGGATACAAACCTCCCTTACTCAGCTCCCTCAGATCCTTTTGGTTTCAGTTTGCATCCTGTGCGCACACATCCTCCTAGATTCTCCTCCTTTATACCAGCTCCCTTCTCATCCCTTCTTATTCTAGTAGGAGTGGTTGTGAGCATCGCCTTTCCTCTGCGTTGACTCATAATGACAATTGGACAGATGAATCCTTTATCATAATGATGCTAAACAGATGAAGAGGATTTCTAACAGGTTTATCTGAGACTCGGTAATTAAGTTGTAGGGGTCAGTAATATTTGAAGAATTGTTTTTTTGAAGGCTGCAACCCGAAAACAAAAGGAGTCAAAATGGTGGCTGGGATGTTGATGTCCTTAGCTGATCTGAGGGCGATATATGAGCTGCTCTTCAGAGACGGCCTCATCGTAGCCAAGAAGGACAAGCATCCACAATCCATGCACCCTGACATCAAGCTGGTAAGCAATCTAAAAGTGCTGTGTGCCGTAGGCTCTCTCAAATCTAAAGGTTATGTCAGAGAGACTTTTGCCTGGAAACATGCCTATTACTATCTTACCAATGAGGGAACTGAGTACCTGCGTAACTACCTGCACCTACCACAAGACGTCATGCCTGCACCGCTTCAACATGTTCATTGCCCTGCATCCTCTGCTCGGGCCCAAACAGTGAAAGGCCCTTCATCATATATCCCAAAATTGAGAAAGGATACTGGAAGAATTGTAAAACAGAGAGAATCTGCATGGTCTGAAGCAATCAAAGAAGGTAAATATGGGGGCAAGAAGGGTCACAAGAAAGGTTCTCGAGCTCCCAGTTTCTTTGCTGAGGAAAAACCTACCAGTTCTTTTACTTCAGTCATGGAGACCAAATCGCTACTGTCATGTGTCCACAATTCTTCCCCTGTTGTACCTGAGATACCCAAAGAAATGTCAACAATTCAGACAGCTCCTTATGGCCCCGTGAACATAGTGTTGCCGAATTGTCTTAAAGTGACTGCTGCTGAACAACCTTCAAGTTTTGAAGAGTCTGAATCTGCACAGATGCAGAAGGCGACGATCGAGGTTTTGGTGGGAGGTAAAACATTTAATCCAGCATTCAATGTACCTGGAGAGGTTCAAACCAGTCAACAAGAGGTGGTGAACCAGCAAACAATCCCTTTGTTGACACAGCTCTCTGTCGAGGAAGAACCACAAGGCATCTGTGAGGGAGATGATGTGGTGATTGAAGAGGCTGTTGAGAAGCTGTCCTACGATGCTGACATGACAGAACAACTGAATGTGACCCACTCTAAAACCCCAGAGTCTAATTGTGACCGTGACTTATCAACCCATAAGGCTCTGACAAAGGATAAGGTGGTGGATAATGACATGGCTGATGTTGAACCTACTCAGAAAGTTCTAGAGAAGACTGTTGTTACAGAAGTAATCTCTCAGCTTCATGTGGCCTCAGAGACCTCATCTAGTGCAACATACAGAGACTGCCTCATCCCTGTTGACCCTTCAGAGTATGTCCTAAAAGCTTTGCTCCTTCAGGGAGACTTGGAATCGTTGACAGAAGTGCCTGAGAAGAGGCAGGATTTTCACAGGATCTGGCCCGACTTCCAGGAAGGTTTGAACTTGTCTTTGTTCTCCCCCTCCTCCTCTGTTTCGTCCTCTTTCTTTTTGTCTGCTTCTTGACTATCTGGGTGCTGTTCTTGGCGTTGCTATGAGCACTGTGCTTGTGTTCGGGAGGATTAGAGAGGCATAATTTAATCTCATGATAGAAATAATGGTCTGTTCCTTTCCCTTGCAACTGAACAGCGACCAGACTGCCCCTTAGGTGTCATTTTATGTGATGCATGAAGAACGTTGCACTATGTGTGTATTATATTATATGGATGTATATAGATTTATTAGTGTGTTAAAAATGGGCTGTGTAGTTTAATGTGCATATTTAGTATTTAGGGAAGGGCAACTTAAATTACACAGCACAATATAAAATGTATTATCACTGTCATAAGGTTGTATACATGTACAGACAGAGACACGTATCTGTCTGGAATGTTTTTATAGTCTATACTTATGCAGTGTATGAATGCACACATCTGGCGTGTTCAGCGTCACTCGACACGTTGCAAATTAGCACTAATTACATAAAAGCGTGGTAATAAATATATGTAAATATAAACAGTTTAGTTTAAGGAAGCACTACCTACACTTGCCACTTAAATAATAATAATAATAATGAATATTTATTGATCCCTTGGGGAAATTGTTGTTTGGACAGCTGCTAGACGCGTGTCTGCGCTACTACGGGGTATCAACGTCTTGTCCAAGGACACCTTGACATGTAGTATCATGAAGTTAACTGAAGTTATTTAATATAAATAAATAAAATATTTTGTCTCTTTTTTCAAAACAGACTTCATATATTTATTGTATCAGATGATGTCAGATTGTATTTAATGGGTTATGTAGAATCTTGCATAGATACATTTTCAGATATTAAAATGCAATGAAGTTTCCCTTCCCGTGTAGTACGCTTTGTTGACTGGGCATAATTCTGCCATCTGCAGGAGGGAAATGTATCTTCCTTAAAAGCTTTTCTACCTAATCTCCTGCTAACTGTCATAATTGTATTATATTATTCTTTACATGTAATCCCATATGTTAGGAATACATAATCTATAGAATGTCTAGTCATTTAGTTTCCCTTTTGGCTTGGAGAACAATATTTTTGAAGAATTACACAAGATGACACTTAGTGTTACTACAAGACATTAACCTTAATACACAGCCACACTGAAAACTTTCCATTGTCAGGACTGATATATGACTAAGCACAGTCTGGGAAATGTGAGTCCAACTAAGCCACACTCAGCTTTTCCTCCTTGTGCCTCTGCAAGAAGGGCGAAGCAGGGGAGCAGCCCAGATGAGGACATGTGGCAGTTGCCACCTTCCGTCTGCCCTTTAGAGCTTTAGCCCAACCTGCATTGTACATAAACTCCAACATTTAAGAAGACCTTACTGTACTTGATTGGTAAAATACGGTCCAGCAGGACACATAGTCACTGACTTTCTTAGTCACAGTTCATTACTATGTGTTGCACTTACAACATGATTTAATCACAAAAAGCAGTCAACAAGAAACGAGTTGAGCTACGATGGAAATGTATTATACTAGAGACTTTATGGAAGTTTTGATTCAGCATGGCCAAGGTAGGAAGTCTCTTTGTTGTTATAACAGTTCTGTCTTCTTACCAAAAGGTGTCAGCACATAAATACTTTAGAGTGAGTCTCCGCTTGTGTAGAGGACCAAAGAGGACGGTATGGGTGTGTCTCTCATTAGCATCTATCTAATAATAGTCCAGGACATGACTTTGTGTGTGTGTAATTAAGCTGCATGCGTGTGATTAGGCTTGTTTTAGATGTTGTAACGATTATTTTCTTTAACAGGATTACGTGCTCTTTGTCTGGTTTGTTCAGTGTTTGCTTTATTCTGTTCACAGATGTTATATAGAGAATAGGAAAGAAGAAAATTATAGTTCTAAGTTTCACACTGGAAGACTTGAGTAAGACACCACCCATACTGCCTGGCAGTGTCTGGGATCATGTTGCTGGTGTTAAATCCAGGGGGTGTAGGCAGCGGGAAGGCTCCTGACTGGCTGCTCTTGTCTCAAGGCATCACATGAAACTAAAAGACCTGGGTGGGCTCAGAAATAATGCACAGCTGCATACCGTGTATTGAACTTACTCTATGAGATGCCACAGGTTTTGACCATCGCTGTATTATCAATTGTCTGCAACTAATTTATTTTTCTTTGTTATCGTGTGATAAATTATTACATTTTACTCTGGGTTATACAAAACTAGCTAATTACAATATATATGAAATTGTTTCCTAGCTTAGTATTAGTCATCTATATCATATCATCATGTATAAGATGATAATTGTTAACATCACATTTCAACTCAACATACTACTTCACATACAATCCAGAATGCAACAATATTGTCCAAAAACGTTTCTTTACCAGGCTAACACTGTACACTGATTTTATAACTGATTTTTCTGTTGTTAAAAACTTTTCCATCTTTTACCTAAAATAATTGCTGCAGTAGTCATATGGCCATACAGTATGACCCATTCCTGTGGGTATGGGGGATGTCATTAACTTTTTCATGGCTTTGACAGAGAAGCCTTTGTTATAGTAGCTTACTGGCCAAATCGTGTTTTCCGCTCTTTGTGTAAAACCAGTAAGAAAATGTGTCCCTGGGAGTTTCTGCAACCCTGCACATGGATTCCATCCAGTGGTGCTTGTCAAAAACCACCACGCATGAGATGCTGTTTCCACTGAGGAAAGCCTCACAAATTAAATCAAACTCACAGCGCTGTTGACTTTTTACTTCCCAGCCGTGCCTCTGGTTCTCTCTTTTTTTCTTTTCCTTCCTGTGCTTTTTCAGCACGCCCCCCTGGTTTTGATGAGAACACAATGTCGTGAGGTCAGATCTGACTCCTTGGCAGTTCACTATTTTCTCTAAAAGTTGTAAAGGCGCTCAGCGAAGATGGATCTATGCTGCTGTTTGTGTTCAGGACCACCGGAGGGTAGGTTTGATTTTTGTTTTACAGGAATGTCTCATTTAAGAGTCTTTATCAGGAGATGCTATGGCAGGAATGGACACTGCTTTTAAATTCTTGCATTTTGCATGCCTTCTGCAGGGAGTGCCACTCCCAGCATCAGTGCTGCTTAAAGGGATTAAAAATACCTCTAACCTTCCTCTCATTGTGTCCCTACACGTGTTATCAGGGAGAATTTTGTCATTTATGATTTTTATTGACGTTAAGTGGGACTGACAACAGCGGTGTGGTCATGACTTTGTCTATATTGCCCATACTTTAGCATCTGTATGTGCCACAGTATATGGAATTATTGAGCAAATGCATACCATGTGAGGAGAGTGGGAGTAGGCTGACTCCTCCCATGAAGGAGTGGTGTGGATAATTTATTCCAGACGTCTGTACTGCTCTCCTAGTTTTACCCTCTTTGCTCAATCTTCACTTTAACCAATTGGAAATTTTAGCTGCCAGTTTCTGGGGCTTTAGGGATTTGGTTGAAATTTGCAGGCTGTGATCATTGTAGGTTTTGCCCAGAGTGACCTGCCAACAATTCAACACCGCCCAGTAACAATGACCCTTTCTTCTTTGCTGCCCGTGTACTTTTGCTTCTGAATTTATAACTACTGGACTTTAAAACAACTTATTTTGAATCACTCAACATATCACAATTGTTTTAGTCAGTTCAACGGATGCACATCAGAAGTGCGATCTCTGTGCTTATGCCAAAGGTAGACTGAGTTCTTGGTTGTAATGTCTATTTTTGTTTGTCTTACGGGGCACGGCTGGCGTCTGGCATCTCACTGCTGGCAGTGTTCATTACACAGGTCCTGGTGTTTGGTTTCTGCTGCATGCCACCGCGTTCCCTGCACAATGTTCGGACAACAGAAACACTAAAAGCGATGCCTTTTTGCCCCGAAGCAAGATGCTTCTAACGTCTCAGAGATGCGAGCAGGTGTTGATCTGTGTTTTTTCGCAGCTACAGTTAGATCCCGACAGTGTGAAAGGCTTTTATCCTTTGACAGCTGTAAAGCACGAGATAACACTGAAAACAAAGGGCGTGTTGCCTTAATACTGAGAAGAATTTAAATACTTTACTGCGGATCTTACTGAGATAACAAGCAGCTGTAATTATGGCTGACTGACAGGTTTGTGAAGTTGCCTTTGTCAAAAGGAGCTCAGTCTAGTTTGAAGAAAAAATTTCCCCTTAGGGTTTCTCACTGTAGTAATTATAATAACAGGCACTGTCCAGAGAAAGAACGAAAAGCACTTTTTTAAGGGTCAAAAAAATAGTTTGTGGTAAAACAGTATCCAGTTAAAAAGGATTCTGGGAAGTTTATAGGCACTGGTTGTGCTGTCCAAGCATAAGGAAGCAATTAGCATTTATGGAAACTATAGTGAAGTTACATAATAAAAATGAATTGATAGCTGTTGGATCCTTCTGTGATGGAAAAATAATAAAACGGGGAGGCATGGCTGCAGCATGAGCGTTTAGAAAAAGAGGAAGGGTTGGTCTCGGATGGTCTGTGATGCGTAAACCATGATGGAAAATAACTGCAGAGGGGCTTCAGTGGGTAGAAGAAGTTGGAAACTTTGACTCTGCCCTAAGTTGGATCTCACTTGTACTTAGTGATCTGAGTTTGTTCTGTGTCACTCAGAACAGCCTCATATATTATTAACTCCTGCAGATAAGCTGCAGTGAGCGAGGAACGCAGCGAGCCGATTCCTGCAGGGCAAAACCAGCGGAGTCACTGACCCCACAGAAGAAGACAAACTTCTCTTTAACCATGTCAGGGCTGAAAAGTTGATTGTTCTGTAAGAATTTAAGCTGGTTTTATGAAGTATGAAACTTCAAACAACAAAAGAGTAGCTAGAAAATGGGAACACTTGTTATGTTTAAGTACAGGGAAGGAGAAGAGGGAGGGAGGGAGGGAGGGAGAGAGGGAGATTGGCCAGTTCTGCGAGAGGACTGAGTCACAGGGAAGAGAGAGGGAGGGCTGCCGCTTCGCTCGCTTTTCTCTTGTAAAAGTCACGGACAACTTAGCTGGAGTGCTCGTTTTAAAGTCTGGGATGACACCACACCCCTAGGCGCTCCCCCCTCCTCCCTTCCACTCCCCCTCACCTTTCACCCCCCTCCCCAACGCTCCCACCTGTCTTCGGAGCCCGGGACTCTCCACTTTTTACCAGGCCCAATGCCGGCAAGCCCCCCTGGAAATGTGTTCCCAGCCCTGGTGGTTGTGGGTCACATTGTTACCCTGATCGTTGTCTGGCAGTGGAGAACACGCAGGAGGGAAGGTAAGAAAAGTTTAAAAACTCATCGCTGTAAGACTTACTCCAGGAGAGGCGACAGCACTGCGTGAACAGGACGGTAGAGCAAAGCTTTTCTCTGTAAACACTTTCTTGCCGGCTGGGCTCATCTGTCGTCTCCGCTCTCTCTTGTTCCGTGTGTTTTTGTGGTGCTCACTCCCCCCTGTTCCTTTCCTCTCACATCTCAGTTTCCTGTGGTATGGAGATGAAGTTAACCCTGTAAATGCCGGCCGCTATGTGATGACGTTGGAGCTGCAGTGTCGTGGACTGCTGGGGGGGTTCGGTCCTCATCAGAGCTTAGACGTGCACACCTCAGCGTGAGCTTTGCTCCTCTGCAGGGTTTTTCCCTAAATAGTGTCCTATTTAAAGAAGTACTCCTTCATGTGCTCCAGTCTGTCTTGAGCACTGTGACTCTTTAGGTGACTTTGAGCACCTGATTATTTAGTATATGTAAACTTCAGCTGCTTGTTGTGCTGGTTTATTCCAGGAATGTTTTCCGCATTACAAGTTGAGCATTTCCTCTAAACATACCAATCATGTGCTGCTATTAATTACTTCATGCAGTCGACTGAGGAGACTTAAGTTTACCTGTAAGCATGTGTTGCTGTTAATGTAACCAGACACACATAAGGCCTGTTGTACTGATGACACACCTTTTTAAAATGGAGACTGTCAGCACACCCCTGCAGGCGACACACCCTGAGGCAGGATAAAGGATAAAGGATGTCTGACTGACAGTCCGCAGGTGTAGCCAGGACAACGTTTCTTTCTACCTCTGAAGGTATAAACCTGTTTTTCCAATAGGCCCAAGGTCATTATGAACGCCGTAGCTGCCATGTGAAAAAAAAAAAAACAGCGTGCACTATTGACTGAAGCCTGGTATTGTTCTGTTCACTCATTACTCCCAGTGGTCTAAGTCTAACCTCACGGTGCCTTTCTGAGGAAGCCAAAGAGGACACACCTTGATTGATAAGAGTAGTTTTCAAAACAGTGACTTCCCTAAGTTTATTATGATGAGTGAATGTGTCATAGCAGAGACACATGCACAAAAACCGTAAATGCTAAAAGAACAGTTCTCATGTGAAGAAAGACTTATACTTATTTATACTTTATATTTATTGGTTTATCCACTTCTCTGTTCCACCTTGACAGTTTGTTTTCTGTGAACAGCTGAGGTACTAAACTGTGGCCAATACGAGGCCACGAGGCATCTCTAACTTCTGTCAATATCCAGCCATTTTATATTTGATCTGCTGCAGTGCAGACACACGCTGTACATCAGCAGTGCTCTTATTACCTCTTCCCAGCTTCTGTCTGTACTTTAATGTTGGATTTTTAAGGGGGAGGTGTCGAGATCAGTTTCTGTCCACAAACACCGTCATTGTTTACATTGTGGCTACAGTGCAAATGACACGTTTGCTGGATGTAAGGAAACAATCTGTCCGCGTGTGTAAGATGAGCTGTAGCTTGCTGCAGCCACAAGGTGCCTTTAACCCGAAGGTCAAGGTGGAAGTAGGTAAAAGGGCTCTTACCCAGAGCCAGGTTTATAAAAAGCTCACAGGGTGCCACACATGTTGGCGGGCTGATGGTAGTAAACTCGACACGGTGGACTCTGTATCATGGAGACAGTCACAACAAACCAGAGGAGCTGTTTGGTTTTCCTTCACGTGGCTTCGTGGTGAATCTCTGGACCTCAAAGGAATCTGGGCACTATGTGGGTGCACAGATAATTAAGGAGACACTTGCACTAAATCATAAAGCGCTGCGTGTTCTGCCAGAAGCCGTTCCTTGCTGAGATTTCTGTTAATGATTCAGTCAAGAGATCACAAAGCTCCGTTCATGAGCCTTAACACTGAATACGTCTAATCCATTTAGGATGCCACACCCAATTCTGCAGCGCGTGTGGATGACACAGCAGATGGGCAGTGGCGTCTGCCGTATACCGCTCACTGTAGGATTGGGTTTAGCTTTTGGCTCACGGTGCGCAGCTGTGACTCACTTTCCTCTCTTTAACGAGGGTAAAATAATAACAGACCTTGCTGCTTTAACTGTGAAAAAACACCGAAGAAGTGAAAAAACATGGTTATTAAAGGAAGTCAAGCAGTGGAAGTGATGCACGTCCACCGTAGCACAGTTCAAACTAGTGCTAAACCCCCCTGCTGTCAGGTTTGTCCTCTGTCATGAAGGACATGGCTTGTGTGTTTATGTGACGAACCAGCAGCTGTGTCTTCTCCACGTCCTAACCTGGAGCACGTCCCCATGGAAACCAACATACACAGCCCCCCCCCCCCACGTCAGTTCACTAAAGTAAAGTTCACATTTTAGTTGGAGAATGGTTTGCTTATTTTATTTACTACTTGAATTCATATCATTTTTATCATATTTCCAAAGACCAGCCTGTTCTGTTGGTCCTAAATGTTCTGTGGGTTCGCTGCCACATTTGAATGTTGTTGAATAGCACTGTGGATCCAGAGAATTAAGCGGATGCATGTGTTATCAGCCCTAGTTTGAATATGGTTGTTCAAAGGTGCAAACCTGTTTTGTTTTTTTCTGTGACATGTGCAAAGAATTTCAAACTAGATCCAGCATATTGTACAACTTGAAGCTTGAACAAATAAAACTTATTTTTAATATCTTTTGTTTCAAAGTAGTTAAAACGGAGAGAAAACAAGGCTCCTCTGTTGGAGTGAATTATTACGCACAGCTGTTGTGGAGGTGGGGGGTGTGTGTGATGGATTTATAACCAGCGGGTAAACGCTGCACATGTGGCCTGTCAAACCTGCACCCTGCCCTTCTCCTCCAGTCACTACCCACCGTGAGACAGTCTCTCAGCGGCTGTAAATATTTAAACGTGTCCTCCCAGAACGTATTCTGCTTTGCATTATAGGGCCTGGGGTGTTATGCAACCTTAGGAGAGGCACAGGCATCACACATGCACGAGTTCTCACAGAGTAGGCAGCTGTATTTCGGTGATGTCCCTCCCAGACGAGCTCGGATGGCTCACAGCGTTACGCGCTAAGCACGAAGGCGACAGGATGGAGCAGCTCCAGCTCAGCTCAGCTCACTAAACAAAAGGGGGATGGGCTTGGGACAAAGTGTCTGCAATCTGAGACGACTGCGTGTGTTTTTTCTCCTCCATGTGGTTCGGATAAAGGAGAAAAAAAGCTTTTGAGGGCTGTTTCCACTCACGAGAAATACGCGAGTCAGGGGGCGTTTTCCAGAAAGTCCGGCGCGCTCCGCGTTTACGCGCGACACAAACCCACACCGGGATGGCAGAGGTGGAGGACACGGTGCACGCTGCTGGGCCGTCCTGGTATGGAGGCCTGGAGCGGGAAGTTATATATCGGCGAACTAATTACATCCACGAAATGAGCTGCGGGGAAGTGGGCTCTCATTTGTACCGCCGCATGTGCTGCGCAGGTAGGTCCGAGCGCTCAGCAACTGTTCACATCTCTGTAACGGGAGGAGGTTCTGGTTGGGAGGGGCTGCTGCTGGTGATGATGTTAACCTTTTACATGCCTCCACCCAACGCAGAAACCCCTGAGGGTCGACACAGTGGTCGCGGGGAGGTCACTAAGCACTCACTAACTTTTATTATTCTGTTTATTTATTGTACTATTATGTATTTCTGTTCTTCTCTTATTGCACTGAACAAATGTGGAGTGACAGGAAAGTGGCAACATTTTCCGATGAAGTAATTTTAATGAACACATCGTTTGCAGCTGGAACGCTCATGTCTGTGTGTTTAACTATCGCCTGTGACCACACCTCACCGTAGGATCACTGCTGACATTTTGAATACATCAACTGTCAGTTTGTCGCCTCAGGTGAATGAAAACATTGCCTGGTGTGTGCTTACAAACTGATAATGGACCCTGTGACAGTCTATCTTTTAAAAGTCTGTATTTTCTTTGGACACAGGCATTTTTATTGCTGTGGGAAACCAGAGGTTTTTGAACATTTACCACTCTTTGGTGAATGTGATGTTGATGGATTGGCAGCTTCTGTGTGTTTCCCTTGTGTTGTCTTAGCAACCGCTTTTAGAAATCATTCTTCCCACAATGAGAAGTGACTGTCCATAAACATAAGTAAACACTGAAAGGCCCCAGAAGACCTTGGACTTTCTTCACGGTAGCCTGAGCTCTGATTAGGGGCTGCGAGCAAGGACGGCTGCCAGATACTAGTTAGACATTAAAGTGGATTATAGTCGCTGTCATGTTTTGTAGTGCAGCTTTCCCAACAGAAGAGGGAGACAAACTGCTCAGCTTTAATTAGCAACGACTCCCACGTCTGAGATCATAAATCCAGCAATTATGCTGTTTTGCGATTTTGTCAACACCATGTGTGGCTAATTACACGTGCTTATGAACACGCGCTGGCTTAAAAGGGTCGCAAAAGTGAGCTGGAGTCACGGGAGTCTTTAAATAGAGGGAGGACATAATGTGAGCAACTTACTCAGAAAAAAATGTCTCTGTTGTGGCGTTGTTGTTTGTCCATCGGCATCCCTGACCTGATCTCCCCCCACAGACTGTCACCATCAGATTTTATTTGAAAAGGAATACATTCCACGGTTAGAATATCAGACAAACTGTGTATTCCTCTGTGGTGCTGCATGCTTTCAGCTTCGTGCTGGCTCTGCCCCATAATTCCCGGGGACCTTACCTTGGCAACGCTCCCCTCTGAACAGTCTGAACATTCCTCCCATCACCCTTCCATCATAAACCCCATCAGAACCTGTGAACCAGATGGTACCCAGTGTCGGCTCACATTCCTCTCCTCACTGGGACTGACATCGCGTGCTGTCACTTGTACAGTTTTTCAGGTCAAGGTGTTGTTATCGCAGAGAGAAGCGGCCCCTGTTTGTGAGGAGGGTGGGCGCGCCCTCACAAAGAATGCGGAGACTTGCACGCCTCTCCCTCTCACTGTCAGCTCCTTCACTCAGGCTTTTCATTACGTATTATCAGAAAGATAATGCGCTGCATGTGCAATGGGCTGGTTTACACAGCGCAATATGTAAAAATAATAATTTAAAAACAGTATTTTGTGTTTACTCCGGTTCTCTTAGTTATTTGCATTATTTAAATGTAAATAATGCCCCAAAAGAAAATTCACCAAGGGGGCAAAGACTTTTTGACAATGATGATGTGCATTCAACTGAGATAACTAGTCTTGTGCATATTTCACACTTAATTTATACAAAATTGGCATTTAAGTTAGTAAATCTAAACGATTATTTGTGATTGAATAATAAGCATAATTGTGTAACTGGAGCCTTTTGCTGTACATCAATGCGAGAAATTCAATGATTTCATAAAGCTTTGATGAAGTATGTTGGAATTTACGGTTCAAATTTGGCAGTTTTAGTAACTTTAAAACTAAAGTATTTCACTTTTAGTCTAGAGTCGGGTTGAAGTCTGGTGAAGGAGTAATATCAGCACCTTCCACTTCTCAAGTCCCAACAAGCCACCTCCCTGTGTAGGCATCCAAAACATCTCCCCTTTACGGGCTTATGTCAGACTGTGCACAGAAAATTGATGCTCCCAAGGGTGAAAGGTGGTTCAGGTTTTTAGGTGCTGTGCAGCGTCTGGTAAAAAGTGCAGCGCTGGGCATTAGTGTATTAGTTGGTGCCGACAGTCTTGAACAGAAGCTGAAAAACAATCTGCAAACATAACAATTCTGCTTTTCTCCTTCTCATGCTAGCTGCACAAAGACACACACATTGTTCTGGCATCTTTCACACAACCACAAAAGCTGCTTTGTGTCTGGGATCATTTTCTTCAGCAGTGGCATCCTACTCTATTAGAAGGTTTTCAAAGCCAGGTCTTACTGCCTAATTTGTCTGCTTTTGAACTACCCTGGCAGTTCATACAAGATTGGAGATTGATCTAAAGACAAACCAGATGGAGGTTCTCAGTAGGAACCCTGAAATGCTCGTCTTCACGGCGCTGCCACATTCTCTCCCAGAGTCAACTCCCTATATTGGAAATGTCTGCGCAAAGTTTTCCAGTAATTGTGTCCTGATGGAGGAAGAACATTCATGCTGGAGGTTTTCTTGTGATTGTTCCACTTGGAGAAAAGGCTGAACTGGCTCCGTGTGTTGGGGAACAGACGTTTCATTGAGGCTCTGTGGTGTTGTGTGGCATGTCCAGACATCCTGCCCCCAACAACACACACGCAACTTTTAGTTTGTCCTCATGCATGAGCTCAGTGACGAGCTCCAGTGGACCGATGCCGCACAGCTTGGTTAGTCTGAAGAAGAGAGGGACTCCTTTCCCTAATGAGCGTCTGTGCAATTTTTAAAAACATTACATTGAAACTTGAATAAAAAAGTATTAGAAGCGTCAGTCAGTCGAAGTTGTCAACTTGTTATTGTTGGTCAGTGAAGCAGTTTTGTGCTGCATTTGAGCATTAAAATGTTTTTTTTAATCACAGCATACCTTAATACATCCAGCTTGTAACTCATGTAGCAATAAGATACCTGCAGGAAAACAAGGTGAAAATGTAGGAAACCACTGAGCTCTGGTCCTTGTATTGTGCATCAATGCATTCAGGTGTTGACGCCTTTTTCGGTCCTGTGCTTTATGAGGGTCTTTGGTGGGTGGGGTTGAGGTGTACCTCACAGGGCGAGGCCTCAGGGGGAATCTTCCCCCACTCTCCCCACAAACCACTGTGTGTAGGGTGACAGCTTCTTACACCGTAGCCTGCAGGCAGGCATTTTGTGAAAGCCGAGAATGTCAGAGACAACAAGTGGAGAAAGGGAGGAAAAAAGGGAGGAAGAGTTGTGTTCAGGAACTGAATCAGTGGCTTGAACACTCCCACTTAACGGCAGGATCCCTGAGTGAAAAAGTGTTTCAGGCAAGAAGTGGAAAGTAGACAGCATCGCCTCCAAACCTGCAGACTGTTCTGTTTTGTTTTGGATCACCGCGTTAACGTCAGCATGGCGATGGAGCAGAGATTTAGAAACTACTCCTCTGATAGTGTCAGCAGTGACGGGGTCTTCATAGAGGAGCCGTACTACCAGGGGATGCTTAGGGCCATGGATCACAGGAAAGGTAGAGATTATAGTGCTCACTTTGTTTCAGTAATACTGACTGAGGATTGTGTGGGTTTCCTGATTTAATTATGTGACTGGGGCCTAATCAGATGTTTGTTGTAGTTTCCTCCTGAATATATGACATTAGTTATGAAGACTTTTCTATATTTTAATGAAAAAGAGTTTGATGTTTGACTGTGCGGTATCTGGTTCTGTCTGCGGTGGTCTTCTCCCTCTTTTCTCTTGAACGGGCCACTCCCCTCCATGTGTCAGGGCTTTTCCTCTCTTTATTGGCCAGCAGAGCTAACACCCATTCTGAGTGGAAAGACACACTGAACAGAAAATATCAGTTTCACTTCACATGTTAAATCTGTCTTTGAAAATTACAGAAGAACTGAAAGAAAACGTGACTGTGATTGTTCCTGAAATCACAAACCAATGATGTCCTCATTTTATATTTTAGGAAGTTCAGAACAATCTACTCTACTGACGGAGTGAGTGTAGCAACTGGAACGTTTTTTTCCTGCTTTAGAGGCAAACACATTGAAATGCATTACACACTGCAGTCAATAGGATAGGATTTACTGATATCACGCTGCACGGCGCGCGCTCACACACACACACACACACACAGTGATTCTTTCAGGAGACCTGATATCTTGCACCTCATCGTAAAAGTTTCTTTGACTCAGAAGATGAAAGGATATTTCCACGTCTCAGCACACAGCTCCAGGCCACAAAACTCAGCCAAGCAAACACATTATTTGTAAGATGGATCAGTGAGGTTTGTTTTTCAGTGTCATGTATTTCACTGGTTTGAGTTTAGGAATGTAAAGCCTCTCTCTCTCTGCACCATGTTCATGATAAAACGTTTTTTTAATGTTTGAGGTTTGAATCATATCCCCGCTTCCCTATTCCGACTCTGAAGCAGTCACGGATATGTTTGTGAGTCAGCGACATGATGCCACACTGGGATGGGTGTTGGCACCACGAGATGTCGTCTTCTTTGGTTTCTCTGTTCCCTTTCCTCAGAAACACTGGTCTTACACGAGCTTTTATCTCGGAGCTGATCCAGATAAAACAGTTGCGCTCTTAATTATGGCTTCAGCTGTCTGAGAGGTCTGCAACAGCACGTCACATTGTGTCTTCTTGTGTCCTGCCATCGTCTGTGTTTGACAGACCCCGTAGCGCTGATGAAGAAGCAACACACTCTCTCCCCAGAGTTGGTTCATACAACGTATAGATAACATTGCACAACATTACGCTGCAGCACCCGCTGGTCTCACAAGACAGGGCGTGTTCCCGCAGAGGTGCTAATCTGAGGGATGTGCAACAACATACAACACCTTTTCAGTGTTTTGATGGATGTATTTTAAATGATAGAGCCCGGGTTGAAATCCAGGTAAAGTCATGTGCAGCATCGTCGGCTGCCTCTGTGGACATCACATGTTCTGTGCTCGGCTTTCTGGATCAGACGGAACTAGAACAGAGAATTACATTTTTATCTGAGATGCTTCACTGTTGGGACTCTGTGGTTGTGGATGTTTAAGCTAATTATATATAAATGCTGTTTACTGCGAAGTATCTTCTAAAGCAGCGGTTAGAGTTCAGGACCCCTCTGAAAACAAATGTTAGGGATCATGGGATGACTGAGAGTAGTAAAGCAGTTCTTTTATTTGTGCAGATGCCAGATAGTTTTACTGTGTTGGTCCTATAAAAATATTAATGCCACTTTGAGAACATTTCTGACGTCATTATGGACCAAGATGTTTTAGGAACGATTGTTCTGAGACTTACCATGGAGCTCATTGCACTGTGTGAACTACTCACATGTCTCGAGAGATCAGGATCAGGATCAGTCCTAATGATGGTTTAATGGTTGTTTCTTTTTAACAAGACATTTCTATTCTGGCATCAACTTTAGCAACCTAAGAAATGACCAGGTTCACAAGATGTTGTTTTGTAATTATTATATTTAATTTTCTGTGAGTATCCCCTTCAAGCATCACTGAATGCAACATCTGGCTGCCAGTACCAGTGATGATTTATGTGTCAGATAATATTAATAATAATAATATTTAAGTGTTTACAGGAGATTAAACCGAACTTCTATTTTATCTGTTTTTCCACAGACGAACGGGACAGAGTCCAGAAAAAGACCTTCACAAAATGGGTCAACAAGCACCTGATGAAGGTAACCTCGCACTCATGTTAAGGACACGTTCACGTCGTCTCATTTAGGGCACATAACTCACTGTATCGTCATTTGATGCGAGACTCAACTGTCTGATCTAACAGAAACTCACCGCTGGGAAACGTTACCAGAGAGTAGTGACAGGAAAAGTGGGAGGAGAACACAACACTAAACGAGAATGTAATTCACCGCTCTTTAAGAAAGTGGGACGCTTTGGAAACAGTGAAACACCATAAAATACCCACATGGTATTTGTGTTAACTGTACGCTGTGCGTGTGAGGGAGTGAGTCACGAACACCTGGCCTCACTTTGTGGGCCCAGCTTGGTCAGGTTTCACATCTGGCCTCCAGACTGTCAGGGTGGCTTCTCAGGGCTCTGCAGGGGAACAGGAAGCTCGAGGACTAGACTCCTTGACTGATTCAAGGCTCAAATAGCAAAGTCTTCTTCTATGATAATGTACAACTCTCTGTAAGGAATGCAAACATTGTGGATGAGTAACTTGTAAATGTTCTACAGACAACAACTCTTAGTTATCAGCTCTTATTTCTGTGTCGGGAAAATCCCTCTGATTTGGCTCTAAAAGACTAGTGTGGGTCGGCGACCGGGAGTTTTAGACTGGTCACGAAGGAGTCATGGGATCAAAGATGAGGCCAGGAATTCTGCTGTAGCATGTGTTACGCCTCCCCTAAGATGGAAAACAGGATAAAAATCAGACATTATTCAAACCGTACAGTGTTTGTTTTTACCAGAGCCAGAAACATGAAGCACATGTGTTAGCTCCACAGACGGGATCTGTTGAATTAGGCAGAACCAGAACCAGCATGCGTCTGTGTCTACCACCCGTCCCATCACACCAGCCTCTGTCCCGTGTGTTTGTCTTTTGTTCTTCTCCTCCTTCACAAATTCCTGCCGTTTCATATCTTCTCACATCCAACTGTTTCTTCTCTCCATCCTGTCCTCACATCCTTTCCCATCAGCACTGGAAGGCAGAGGTAGGTTGTGTCTGTGAGCGGGGTGCCGAGTGGACACATTCACTTCTGCCTGCATGCCTGTGTTAACATATTTACCCTCTCTCACACACACGTTACCTGAGCTCCCTTGGTGGTGACCTCTGACCTTTCCTCTCTCATTGTAACACTTGGACTCTTGTCTGGCTGCTGTGAGAGCCTTGTCTGCAGTGCAACTAGTCTTTACACGTTACGTAACTCGATTTATAAAAGATAAAAAACACCACCACCACCACCATAAAGTCGCCGCATGTTAGCTGTATGTGTTTGTGCAGTGAGGGATCGTTGGCAACGTGCTCCATTGTGGTTTCACCTCTGAGTGAGCAGCTCAAACAAGCATCAGCTTATCAAACCGTTCTTCCGTTGTTAACCAGCATGTGTCAAACATTAATGTACCGCATAGGAAAAATGATCAAAACGCTCGAAATAAGAATCGGGCTGTAGAAAAAACCCAAATGTGGACCAGACTTTCACTGCAGAAGTGACTTCAGTCTCTCGATGTTGTGTTTACATTCTTCCCTTTATGTTATTTCCCTTTTTCATAGTGAGATTAAGCCACATGTGATTACAGTATACAAGCCGTGACTCAACACCATGACAAACTGAATCAGACTAAGAAATGTTTCTTCTTCTCCTTTCAGGCCCAGAGACACATCACCGACCTGTACGAGGACCTCAGAGATGGACACAACCTCATTTCCCTGTTGGAGGTGCTCTCCGGAGAGACACTGGTGAGCTTCAGTGACCTTTGACCTTCAGATATCAGGACACCTGCTGCCGCTGTAACCCCCTGTCCTGTCCTGTCCTGTCCAAACCGTTTTTACTCTCCCTGCTCTCTGGTCCGACTTTATGTGCTTCCTGTCTACTCACTGTGTCCAGAAGTGTTCTGAATCTTAAAAAATAGTTTGGTCGGCTTTTTCCCACTTTTGCATGTCGACCTATTTCTCCAGAGACTTGTGAGCATTTCAGTACGTGCTGACATGATTCACCTACCTGAGCACGGGTCTTTAGGAAACACAGCGTCTGGTGCCTCAAAACATTAATTTTCATTCTCTGCTTTCATCTTGTAACCTTTCTGCACTGACTTGTTTGACCCCTGGTTTTTCCTTTATGTGAATCTTGTTTGCTGACCTTTCCCCCTTTGCCTCTGCTTTCCTCTCTTGCGATGCTCTTGCTGGGGTAGCCAAGGGAACGTGACGTTGTGAGGAACGTGCGGTTGGTGAGTGGCGCCTGGACTGTGGCTGGCCGCCTCCTTGGGCGTGGCATGTGTCACCCCCCCAGGTGGCTGCTGGGTTGTGCATGACGACAGTCACCCTCCCTCTGTATTGTCCCCTTTTCTGTCAACCCTCCATTTTATCCGTGAGGTCACAGGCTGAGACGTCATGTAAGGGGTAAAACATATTGTCCCTTCTAGCTTTCCTGTGTAGTTTAAGGACCATACCATCAATCTGTTATTTCAGAATTGGCTGCAAAACTAATTCTTCTTCATTCAAGAAACTACAACAGTCACGTCAGCATCTTCCTTGATGCATCTACTGCTTTAGATTTGTATAACGTATATACACATTTTTATAAATATGATCATTATGAGTTTGAGTGTATGGGATCGATCTTTTGTGCTGTGAAGCTCTGCAGAACCTGGAGAATTTCCAGCATGGTCCTATTCAGTATATTCTAAACTGAGATGTCTAGGGTCAAACAAGAGTTGCAAACAGCAACGTTTCATCGCTGCAGGCTGATACGTTGATTAATTCTGCACCGAAGCTTGAGACTGGCTGAAAGCTTACAACTCGGAGCACCAGTGCATGTCCTGGCCACCATGCCGTTGTCCTGAACAGGTCCAGACACTGTAGACGGAATCTGCTCAGTTGAACTGTACAGTAGTATATGATGGAAAAGATATTTGGTAGGTGACAAGAGTAGGTGTAAGTCGGTGCAGATAAATATTGGGGGAATCTGAGATAGTTTATCATTCATCATCACGCTTTCACATGCAGACATCTCGCCTGGGTCTCTTATGCACTGAAGGTGAAGCTCTGGCTGAATGCTTTGATCACAGCCAAGCAGAATTTGAATGAAATTTCAAATTTGCTGTATTTTAATTTAAAAGAACACAACTGTTATGACCTATCCACAGTAGAATAGTATTTCTGTTACCGGACACTGAAACACTTTGCTGTTGGCTCCATGATCTTCACGTGTCCTCTCCGCCTGATGTTTGCTGTCGTCTTGTCTCTCGCAGCCACGGGAGAAAGGCCGCATGCGCTTCCACAAGCTGCAGAACGTACAGATCGCCCTGGACTTCCTCAAACACAGACAGGTGCGGAAAAAAAGACTTTATGTCCTCTCCATTTCGGTAAAATGAACACGCACGCTTTAGTCCATTGGGCAAATGAACCAACAACCTGAAGCCTTAATGATGTTGATGTCCACGCACGTGCAGGTGAAACTGGTCAACATCAGGAACGATGACATAGCAGACGGGAACCCCAAGCTCACCCTCGGGCTCATATGGACAATCATCCTCCATTTCCAGGTAAAGCTGAACGCTTTTAACCGCACTTTACTGTAATTATGTCGTTCCCTGCTGGAGGTTCAGTCATCCGCCTCAGTTTAGCCTGATGTTGACGCAGCAGCTACAGTACTGTGCAGGTCTGCAGTCCTTTTTTAAAATGGGTTTAACTGGACATTTGGCAGCACTTTAGCACTTGTACACAACTACCGCTGCTTCTCGGGTCCTGCAGTGCACTTAGACTAAACACTCATTCATTCTCTTTTTAAAAGAATGTCCAAACCCGTTTTTTCTCTTCTTTCCTTCTCTGCAGCTCCACACATTGACATTAAGTCTAATTCTAGGAGTTTCATCTAAGCAGGGGTTCTCATGCTCAATATAAACGGTCTGTAATTGCTCAGGCTGCACAAGCCGCATTGGTGGAAAAGATTCGTCAGTAGGAAGATGCGTTCCTGATGCCAGAGGCGCATGTTCGGATACTTTTAGCAGATGGTTTGGCAGATTCTTTGATGCTATAACGACTGTGGATGTGGGATCTTTTCCTCGTCCCTCAGTGTGACTCAGTGGCTCCCATGAGAAAACGGGCAGATGTGTGGGCGCGACAGCTCAGGACTCAAAAACTTCAAGCTTCTCAAAGTCTAATAGAAAGTTTTAAACTCCATTAAAACAAACGACTCTAGTCTGCAGTCTCACATAGAACAATCTGACGTATCTTTGACATTTAGCTCACGCTGTTCTAGTAATAAAAGGAAAAACTTCCAGATTAGTCACCGGACGGTTATTATTTGTTCAAAACAAATTCTAAATTCTCTTTGTTTTGGCACATGCTAGTCATCACAAACAATAGTGAATTTCCTCTGAACACTTTTAGAGCCTGGATTTAATAATAATGGGAGCTGAGATTCTCTCAGCACATATAAAAAGTAGTTTGTGAGGGCGGAGGTCTTGTTTCCATTCAGTGTGTGAGTCATTTCGTGCCCACGTCCACAGTATAGAACCAGGGTTTCCCCTTTCTGCCAAGGAAAAATAGCAGAAGGAAGGATTGCTGCTGCTTTTTTCCCTCCTCCACCCTTTTCTGGTGCGTAAGTGAAATTCTAACTTTTGCCGTGACTCACCAGGATACCCAAAAACACAGAAAATATTATGTAGCTATAATAACACAGCATTTCTCCCAGTCAGAAAATAAATCAGGCCTTTTGAAATGCAAGCATCAGCATCAGCAGCACCTAAAATACATCTGATGATTTAACCCTACTGGAGCCAAAGGTTTTGCGCATCAGGACAAAACAAGTGGTAAATTTTCATGAGGTTTCCTGTGATTGTTGCTACTTTTTACAACCTGTGCCCAGTTTTGTAGCAGAGCTCCACCCTCGCTACCAAAATAGAATCACATCACGTCTGACTATAGAAACAGACTGCAGCTACTGGCTGACGGACTAGAGCGAAGAGACTCAGCGACTTAACCACAACTAAATAAAACCAATAACTCGGCGCTGGGGTTTACCTTGAGGCACATCTGTATTGATTGAGTTTTTTTCTCACTGATGTGACTCATAACTGTGTGTTGTAGCTGTCATATAGTCCAACGTTCATTCACAGCAGCTGTGGTATTCAGAACACAGTACGACTTCCTACGAGCAGCGACTCTGATGATTTGTGTTTTGTTTGAATATAACCACAAAGTGCTTGTTTTTCTTAGCGAAAAAAAGAAAAATGAATTTTATGTGGCCTAAAAGTAAAAGTAGTGGTTTTTATCTAAGGTTGTGACTCAACTCACATCTGGAAGAAATCAACAAGAAACCACTGGGAAAAAGTCTTTTCTGCCCTTCATCCAAAGCTTCAGTCGTACTCGGTGATGAAACGTCTTAATACACGCTTTGATAATAGCCTTATCTGGAGGAATATGTCTGTGCACGGTGTATAATAATACTTTACTCTAAGACTTCTAAGACCATCTGTTGTCCTTCCTCTCTGCACATGTTTCATACCGTGTCACTGACCCACGCTCTCGCCCGTCCAGATCTCAGACATTCAGGTGAACGGTCAGTCCGACGACATGACGGCCAAGGAGAAGCTGCTGCTGTGGTCTCAGAGGATGGTGGAGGGATATCAGGGCCTGCGCTGCGACAACTTCACCACCGGCTGGAGGGACGGCAAGCTCTTCAACGCCATCATACACAAACACAGGTGAGACACTGAGCTTGGAGCCGTGAAACTTATCTGTAATCCAGCAACAGATGAAGCAGACGAACTGTAGAAGTTGTGGCAGGATGTGAAAACTGAACCTGTCCAAGTAGGGAGAACTCACACCTTCTGTGTTGGACGACTTGCCTGGGCTTGGGATCGGGTATGACTCTAGGACATACGTTTTACAAACAGTCTCCTCTGTGACCTCTTGCATATTTCACCGCGTCTTTATTTATTACAGTAGGTTCTGAGAAAGGTATTTTAGGTTTCACAGCAGCGCACTTGACTTGTCAGGACAGAATGTCCATCAGTCCCTGTAAATCAAAATGCTCAGTTCAGTCATTTGCTTCTGAGCTCGTCCAGCAGAGAATCACATTAAATGAGATGAGACATGAATAAACTATTTGAAACGGTGTTGATGAGCTGGTTACGGTGGTGAATTCTCTCCATATTTAATCAAATAATGTTTGGTTCACGCATTAACAGCAGAGAAAACAGATTTGATAAACGCTTCTGTTCTGCTGTGAAAACTCAACCGTCTGTCAGGTCTGCTGGCTGGAGCTCCGCATTTCATACTAAAACCATCTCATTTGTCTTTGTGTTTGCCTGATCTCTTGCCACACAACACACGTTGACAGCATTCAGCGTGAGGAGAGAGAGAGCGAGAGAGAGCGAGTCGTCTTTGACGTTGTGGGTGTATCTCACTGATTATAGAAAAGGTTGCCCTGGAGGTATGCTCACCGGAGATTCAGCAGGTTGTAAAAACACGGGTACACGAAGCGCTCTGGCGTAGATTCCTCGTTAGCAGAGGAGGAGGAGGACATGCGGAGGATTAACAGCTGCAGTGTAGGGTCGACGGGGCCCGACTGGAACGTAACGTGGAACAAAAACTGGATGTAATCAGGACTTACTGGTCACCAGGGTGACGTTGTAACTGTATTTTTATTTTTATTTTAGAGGTCTACTCGTATTTACTGCCTTACGGCTGAATATTACTACAATGTTGAAATTAAGAAGGAAGTTCCACTCAAAGAGGCGTCTGAACAGTGCCTCCAGCAGCACGGCGGGCTCCGTCAGTGACCTGGAGGACAGGGTGGTCATGCTGTGTGAGGACGTTCCCGCTGAAAGCTCTTTTGACTCGGGTCGTGGTTCCCAAAGCCTGGGGGCTCGATCCAGTCGAGGGTCCCACAGCGAGGAGCATGAATTGGTATCGGCGCCTCACATCCTGCACCTGAGCGGAGAGAGACTGTCCTGCAGAGAGGCCAGCTTTGTAATAGAGGAACCAATGCAAGTGCACAGGGAATACCACCTGCAAGGAGATGTGCACGTGTATGAGTACTTCACTTGGTGTTTTGAAAAATATTTCTAGCTGTTTTTGACCCTCGTCTTTCGGCGAATCACGGGATGTTCTGTGCTTGTGCATTCACATAATAAGACTTCTTTCCAAAGGCAACGTCGTGTCTGTGCATAGAATGAGCTTCTCTTGTTTTCACTTGCCCTCCCTGGTTTCAGGAAATTCTCATTATCAAGCTGCTTCCGGCAGCATAAAATATCAAATCTGTAACGTGCATCTCTGAGCCCTCAACGTGGATATTACGGCTTGCAGGCACCTTTTTTATTACTTTAGGATTGACAGCAGTAACAGTGTGGTGACACTCTTCTGTTGTACTTCCTGTTTGCAGGCCCGCTCTCATCGACATGAGCCAAGTGTACCGACAGAGCAACCAGGAGAATCTGGAGCAGGCCTTCAGCGTGGCAGAGAGAGAACTGGGAGTCACCAGACTGCTGGACCCTGAAGGTGAGAAGAGCTTTCAGCCTGTGTGCACAGTTTTCCTTCTGTGTTAGCTTCACATTGTTAAAATGGCCCTGTACCATTCAAAATCTCCTTGTTGTGTATCGTCTTTCTTTCTCTGTACAGATGTGGATGTGCCCCATCCGGACGAGAAATCCATCATCACATACGTCTCCTCTCTGTACGATGTCATGCCCAGAGTACCAGACGTTCAGGATGGAGTCAGAGCCAATGTAAATCCTCCTCTTCATCGATTCATTTCCCACTGCACAAGTGTAACAAACAAAACAGCCTGTTATAAAGATTTAGTGCAACATTGGTAAAATATTCTTACCAACAGTTTAAAACATGATGTCATGTTTTATAGTGTGGCCTCTGTGAGCTTGGCAGAAGTTCTTGAGCAGTTATCAGTAATTACCTGTGTGGAAAAACACTACTTTTACTCATAATCCTCATGTAAGAAAGAACCTATACAAGATGTTCCAGCTATTTAAAACCATTTTAAGACAATTTATAGAAGAAATGCTCTTTTGTTAAAACAGCAGCTTTGCATATTCTGTGTAATAAATCTCTCTAAAGCTCTGTCCTCCAGGTGATAAACATTCTGTATCTGTATCTGTGTGTTCCAGGAGCTGGAGCTGCGATGGCAGGAGTATTATGAGCTGGTGACCATGTTGCTGCAGTGGATCAGACACCACATCCTCGTGTTTGAGGAGAGGAAGTTCCCCACCAGCTACGAGGAGATCGAGGTGAATCGATCTGCGCTATTATTCTGTCTTCTTCTTTCACCTGTGGGGATGATGATGAACTAACTCGTCGCTTTTCTCATCCGCAGGTTCTTTGGCGTCAGTTTCTGAAGTTCAAGGAAACAGAGCTCCCTGCAAAGGAGGCTGATAAGAACCGCTCCAAACACATATTCAAGTCCTTTGAGGTGAGGCCCCTCATAAGCACCTCACACACCACCGTTCTGTTATTCAAACCAGTCGAAGCACAATTATTCAGCTACAGCTCACAGTGGGTTCTCATTTCGCAGGGTGCAGTGCAGGCGGGCCACGTCAAAGTGCCGCCGGGTTACCACCCCATTGACGTGGAAAAGGAATGGGGCCGTCTGCACGTCGCCATACTGGAAAGAGAACGTCTCCTCCGGATGGAATTCGAGAGGCAAGTGGGCCCTGAAATAAAGCTCGTCACATGCTGTCTGTTGCCAAAGCGATGGACAAACTGTTACTGTGTGAGGATGACTCATTTCCTAATGATAAAGTCCACTTTGGTAATAATCTGAAACAGAGCTGGCTTTGTGGTATGGGAAGTAAAAATAATGCTGGGCAAACACATGACAACTGTGGCATCGTCACAGCAATAACATGGTCATCTGCTAGTCTTTCATAAGCTTGTTTTTTAATCACAGGCTTGGCAGGGCGTAACTTTTAGAGAAAGTGCACTGGATGCTTTTGAAAAATAACACTGAGACTTAGTGGACTGACTAAAGTGCCATCATGGCTTTCTTGCATCAAGGATACGAGTTAAAGTATTTATTCCGCCAGAAGACGGAGTGAGTGCTTTAAGTTTGTCATTCGTCATTTTACTTTCCTCACATGCAACAAAGCAGCAGAACTCTGAAAGCTTTCACCCTGTCTGAAACTGATCTTTGACCTCTGACCTCCCCACAGGCTGGAGCGACTTCAGAGGATCGTCAGCAAGGTCCAGATGGAGTCAGGGGTCTGTGAGGAGCATCTCAACCAGGTGGAGACTCTGCTGCAGACGGTAAGGAACCAAACCGTGGGGTTTTTTACCACAGCTCAGCGCAGAAACCATCACAGCCACGTCTTTGTGTCCGCATCCTACAGGACGTGAGGAGCCTGAGCTCGGGGAAACCAGCTCAGCACGCAGCGGAGATGGAGGCAGACCTGGAAAAAGCAGAAGGAATGATTCGCTTCCTTTTTAATGACGTTCAGCTGCTTAAAGATGGACGCCACCTTCAAGCCGAACAGATGTATCGCAGGTGCACAAGAAATAAACTAATCTTTCACCACAGTATCATTATTTAAAATTATCACTTGCAAACATTTTACAAATATGTAAAACAAACCGCAAATTTAAATGCTGAGAAGTTTAATGTTCGACCACTTAATAAATGAGCAAACACTCCTGTTCTGGCTCTAGAGTGTACCGTCTCCACGAGAGGCTGGTGAACCTCCGCAGCGAGTACAACCTGCGCCTCAAATCAGGTGTGACCACCACGCAGATCCCCATGACTCAGATCCACACGGTCCAGGTGCTGCAGCAGGCCCCTGTGAGGCTGCGGCCTGAGCTGGACGAAGTCACCTTACGCTACATCCAAGATCTGCTGGGCTGGGTGGAGGAGAACCAGCGCCGCGTAGATGACGGGGAGTGGGGCTCTGACCTGCCCGCTGTTGAGTCCCAGCTGGGTAGCCACCGGGGCCTGCACCAGTCTGTGGAGGAGTTCCGCTCCAAGATCGAGAGGGCGAAGGCCGACGAGGTACAGTCAGATCACAAAGAAACAACAGGGCGCGTCTCAGAGTAGAGAACGTGGAAATATAAATGATCTCAGAGGCTCAGATCTTCTCACAGCATTTCAAAAGTTCTCCTTTCTTGTAGTACGATAATTCTGCTTCCTAGGTTGCAAGGAAATCTAGTGGTTAATGAAAAGTTGGGAAAATAAAAGTAGATGTGTTGTTTTTCATTCAGCAAGATTAAATTTTTCCTTCCTGATCTGTGACTTTGCCTGTCGCCAACTCCAGAGTCAGATCTCATCTGCCAGTAAAGCTGCCTACCGCGATTATCTGACAAAACTGGATCTTCAATACAACAAACTCGTGGTAAGTCTCAAGGGATAAGAAAATAAAGACAGACATACTTGAACAGTTGCGTCCAGTGAAAGTCTTCCTAGTTTCTCTGAATCACACGTTCATCTGTGTAACTCCAGAGCGACTCTAAGGCTCGTCTGCGCTACCTGGTCCAGCTTCACGCCTTCGTCACTGCAGCCACCAAAGAGCTGATGTGGCTGAACGAGAAAGAGGAGGAGGAGGTGAACTTCGACTGGAGTGACCGCAGCAGCAACGTGGTGGCCAAGAAGGACAACTACTCGGTAGAGCGACGAGTGACGTCCTGATGGGTTTTGTCTCTCTTGTGACGTTGACAGTGATGTGATTCTGGTTGTCGTTGCTTCTGTGGAGCAGGGTCTGATGAGGGAGTTGGAGCTCAGGGAGAAGAAGGTGAACGGTGTCCAGACCACAGGAGACAAACTGCTGAAAGATGGACACCCTGCCAGGAAAACTATTGAGGTAGGATTATTTGGCTCATCTGTGGATGCAGACAACACAGGACGGTAGAGTTTAGAAATACAACATCTAACTCCGTCCTCCCCCTGCAGGCCTTCACTGCAGCTTTGCAGACTCAGTGGAGCTGGATCCTCCAGCTGTGCTGCTGCATTGAAACTCACCTGAAAGAAAACACAGCGTACTTCCAGGTATGTTTGTGTCTGCTAACCTCAGAGAGCATTTTTATCACTATTACTGATTAGTGCGACTTAATCTCTCAACTTTTTTCCTCGTCTAGTTTTTCTCTGATGTGAAGGAGGCAGAAGACAAGATCAAAAAGATGCAGGACACAATGAAGAGGAAGTACACGTGTGACCGCTCCATCACAGTCACGCGGCTGGAAGACCTGCTGCAGGATGCAGCTGTAGGTTTATTCACCCCTGTGTTGTTCACTCTAAACACATCAAGATATGGTTAATACACAGCACCACAGTCGTCCTGTTCTGTGCACTGGTGAATGAGAACACATGTTGTAATGAAACACTTCTGAGGAAGAGACTCCTCTTCAGACTTTACAATTCCTCCTTCTTTTTATTATATTATTATATCTGTACGTTCTTCGCAGGACGAGAAGGAGCAACTGAATGAGTTCAAAACTCACCTGGAAGGCCTGAAGCGCAGGGCGAAGACAATCGTCCAGCTGAAACCACGCAACCCTGCCACGCCAATAAAGGCCAAACTGCCCATCCAGGCTGTTTGTGACTTCAAACAAGTGGAGGTAGACATGTCATTTGTGATCTGTTTATTGTGTACAGACAGAAATAATGGTTCCCACTGAATTCTTAACCTAATATTTGTTTTTATTGTGTGTAATTATTGTCTCATTTATTCAAAATACAAATGAAATACAGTAATATGCAGGATTCATGTTCCTCTTCTTCCAGATCACAGTTCACAGAGGGGACGAATGTGCTCTGCTGAACAACTCGCAGCCTTACAAGTGGAAGGTGCTGAATGATAAAGGCAACGAGGCGTCCGTACCATCCATCTGCTTCCTGGTCCCTCCCACCAATAAGGATGCTGTGAACAGTGTTGCTGGGTGAGCTGAGACCTGCTCCAAGTGGCTGTAGATCCGTCAAATCCGTTTCCACACAGTGCAAAGGCGCTGATCCTGTTTTCCTTATCCTCAGGCTGGACGGAAACCTCCAAAGGCTGCAGACAATGTGTCAGACGATGTCTGTGGATATGAAGAGTCTACTGTCCTGGCAGTACCTGATGAGAGACATCCACATCATCAACACCTGGAACATCTCCATGGTAATTTAGAGTTGGTGCTTTAACACCTGAATTAATCTTAATCTGGGGTTTCTGAAACCATCCTGGCAGGACCGATTTAATTTACATACTGTAAATATTAGTTACCGAGATTTCCCCTAAATGTTTTCTACAGACAGAAAAAAATGCTTTAACTCTGCTTTGGACAGTTTAAGACCCTGAGGGTGGAGGAGTACCGGCTGGCACTGAGGAACCTAGAGCAGCACTATCAGGACTTCCTGAGAGACAGTCAAGACTCACAGATGTTCGGGGCTGAAGATCGGATGCACGTGGAGTCAAACTACAACAAAGCCAACCAGCACTACAACACCATGGTCAGCTCTGCAGAGCAAGGTGTGTCCCGTCACTGTGACACATCGTTCCTGATGTGTCGGACCAAATATTTTCTCATTGAGTCATTCACTCGTCAGTCATGGCCATTTGCCTGTAAGCTGACTGTTGGGTTCACGTTACAGGCTATGTGCCCCCCAGAGCAGGTAAGGTGCTTCAGATGTGTAGCAGACTGGCTGAAAACAACTCTACGCTGTCATGTTTCATTCCGTCCTTTAACGCAACAAGCTTCATCACCACCAATTTTAATATTCGATCCTTTGCGGTGTTCTTGTGTCTTTGCATGGATTTCATGGCAGCTGATTTCAGAGCACTCTGTCAGTGATAATTTATTCAATTAACCACTGTAGGGGAAAATCCTCATGGAACCAATCAAATAAATGTGATGTAAAAGACTGTAAAGACTTAAAACTATTCAAGGTGCCTAAGAATGTTTGGGTAATATTTCTACAAAATATCAATCATATGACTTTCAGATGACTAACGTAAACTCTACCTATGTCTAACGCTATTGTTTGATCTGAAAAGCTTTGTCTTACATGCAATGCAAAACCTCAAACTAATAACCAGCTCATTTATCCAGAGCTTGTGGTCAAGTGCAAGTTTATATCTTTTCTCCCCCCGAATCCAACCAGGAGAGCAAGATGAGTCTGTGTGCAAGACTTACCTGACAAAGATAAAAGATCTTCGTCTGAAGCTGGAGGGTTGTGAAAATCGAACAGTGACGCGTCTCCGGCAGCCGGTGGACAAAGAGCCGCTCAAAGCATGCGCCCAGAAAACTGCAGAGCAAATGGTAACGTAATGAAAAACAAAATAAATCCAAACTAATGCTTTTCAAAATAATTGTAGGTAAAATCTGCACCACACTTAAATGTAATGCTGCTTTATATTCAGTAGATATTTCTGCTGAAATAAAGAACCACTAACTACAACGTTTCCCAAACTTTTGGTGACAGAAAGTCCATTCAGAGTTGGAGGGATTGAAAAAAGACTTGAGCTCCATTGCTGAGAAGACGGAGGTGGTTCTGGCTTCTCAGCAGTCCAGCTCTGCCCCGTTGCTGCGCTCTGAGCTGGACATCACACTGAAGAAGATGGACCACATCTACGGCCTCTCCTCCGTCTACCTGGACAAGTGAGACTTACTAAGAACCTTCTGATGAAGTTCCAACAGCTACTGTGCTTTTCTGACAGTGTGAACCTCTTGATTTCAGGCTGAAGACCATTGACATTGTGATCAGAAACACTAAAGATGCAGAGGACACGCTGAAGAATTACGAGGCCCGTCTCTGTGATGTCAGTAAAGTGCCGTCTGAGGAGAAGGAGGTGGAGGCCCATCGTACTCAGCTGAAGGTATTTCCTAATATTGGGAAGATAAAAGTTTATTTACAGCATGAACTTGGTCTGCGCCCTGCTTCTCCCATTACTGGCGTTCACCGCTTTCATAGTCAGGTGCTGATTTTGTTGTTGTGTTGGACAGTCGATGCGCGGTGAAGCAGAGGCTGACCAGGTCGTATTCGACCGCCTGCAAGATGAGCTGAAGACGGCGACCTCTATCAACGACAAGATGACGAGGATGCACAGCGAGCGGGATGCCGACCTGGAGCTCTACCGTCAGCTGGTCAGCGGCCTCCTGGAGCGCTGGCAGGCTGTGTTCGCTCAGATAGACGTGAGGCAGCGGGAGCTCAACCTCCTCGGGCGCCACATGAACTCCTACCATCAAAGCTATGAGTGGCTCATCCGTTGGCTCGAAGAAGCCAGGCAGAGGCAGGAAAAGGTTCACGCTGTGCCGCTCAGTGACAACAAGGCTCTCAAGGAGCAACTGGCAGAAGAGAAGGTATTTTGTTAGAAACAGAAATGTCCTCAAACCCTCTGGTGTTCACACTGAGGGCACACGAAATGTTACTGAAGTCTTGTGTTTTGTACTGTTTTCATTCATATTTACAGAAGCTTCTGGAAGAGATTGAGAAGAACAAGGACCAGATTGAAAACTGTCAGAAGGATGCAAAAGCTTACATTGATTCTGTGAAGGTCAGTGCTGAGATTTTCACCTTTAAAACAGAAGCAAACGTACTTCTATAGTCTGACCTCATTTTTCTCCTTTTTCTTTTAGGATTATGAGTTCCAGATATTAACCTATAAAGCCCTGCAGGATCCCATAGCATCTCCTCTAAAGAAACCCAAAATGGAGTGTGCATCTGACAGTATCATTCAAGAGGTAGGTTTCACGAGAGCAGAACCGGAGCAGTGGCTTCAAGAAAAGTTTGTCACAATGTTTAATAATTAGTTAACTACTCCGCTGCATTCCTTTTAGTATGTCAACCTGAGAACCCGCTACAGTGAGCTGATGACTCTCACCAGACAGTACATTAAATTCATCACGGAAACACAGCGCCGCCTGGAGAACGATGAGGTAATTACAGCAAACCGAAAGCCTCGCTGAGAAAAACAGGCCCATCTCAGCCTGGTAACTCGTTAGTGTTTGGGAAATAAAAATCATTCCTATTTCCATAAATGTTGGCACAACATTTCTGATTCTGTTCAGCACGTACAGCGGTGAAGCAAACCGTTTCATCCTGGTATCACAGTACCTCACATCCCCTGCACAGTAAACTGAATCTAGTCTAACCACGTCACATAGTTTGTACATGACTCCAAATTGGCCTTATTTTCAAATTCAGTCACATTTTCTGCTGCTCAACAGTTTTAATTTGATATTTATATCTTTATTTTCTCCTGAAATCATCTACACTTGGGGTTTGAAGGCTTCAGTTTGGCTAATCACCTTCTCGGGTGTTTTATTTTTCAAACTACTTCAGTTTTTCCTCGTCTTCTTTTCTAACTTACTGTTGTGTTTGATCCTTTTTAACCTGCTTGCCAGTGCTTTGTCATGGTGAATATTATTCACACGCTTAAGAGATGAATTATCCCCAAAGCACCAGGTATTTAAAAAAGAAAAAGGAAAAAAGAAGCCACATTCACAGTTCATATTATTTCTCAGACCCTCGTCTGTAGTGAAAGGAAGGTTCAGGATTTTTGGTGAGCCCCCCTCTAAACAACTGTATCATCCAGTTTTTTCCCACTTCTGAAGGTCCTGTTGGGCTTTTTGAAAATAAATACTATTTAAAATTATAACTAACAGTTATATCATCATCAAATAATCCTTTATTGTTTGAAAAAAGCAAAAATGGTAGAAAAACAGGCATAGCTTTCTTCAAATGTTTGCAGGATTCAAACCCCACAATCTTTACTCAGAAAACATAATTACAACTAATTATTGAAATACTACAATCGGATATGAGTGTAAGGCCACCTGGTGGCGGACACGGCAGCATAGGAAGAATCTAATGCTTGCCAGGATCAACAGGTGTCAGGACACAGTGCACACAGTACGGGCTGTGGAGCCACAGACCAGTCGGAGCGACCTCTAAAACACCAAAACAACCAAATGATATTACTCTTGTGGCTTGGTTCAGTTGACAAATATTTTTCAGCCACTGGTTTCAAAACCCAGAGTTGAGTTCAGTAAGAAGAAATATTTGAAAATGTTGAACCTTCCTTATTGGCATCAATCACCTGAACACAACACTGTGCACTTGCCATTCTTAATTTGGTAAAACACATCTGTTGCTGTTTGCTGTGTCTGTTTCCCAAGTTAGTGCTGCTTAATTTTGGATTAATGTCTTTAATCCAAGCTTGCTCTGTCCTGCATATTTCATGAAATCACCCTGTGTTGGCTCCATCACCAAACTACTCTTCCCAATCAGGGATTACATCTACACATCTACTTCGAATGTATTTTTCTCAAGTAGATTTCTGCAGTTGGAAATCTACTTTGTGCATGACGCCATTCATTTTCCTACCTGTAACATGTTACTTACGAAAAGCAGAGACGGTGAAGACTGAGACAAGACACGAGGCCTTAAAAATCAGATGGTGACTGAATTATGTAAATACACTACATGCCTTTGTACACCCTAAAAATGCGAATGCCATGTTTGCTATTGCTACATACACACATAGTTAATTGGAGCGAGCTCACTCGTCATGTACACAGAATGTGGCAAAGCGTTTTTATATAGTGTGTTGGTCAATTAAGACCTCAACTGCATGAAAGAAGAAGTGCAGTGTTGTGCCGTGTTGTGAAGTCAAGTGTCATTCTGTGTGCCATACATTGCCTAAACATGACAAGCATTTCCCAATACAATGTTTACCTTTAGTTCAAACACCTGTAACACAAAAACCTTCCATGTTTTGAACCTGTGAAGTTTTGATCTAACAATCTCTCAATTCCCTTCACCTCCACTAACACAGAAAGCTTCAGAAAAACTAAAGGAAGACGAAAGGAAGCGGATGGCTGAGATACAGGCTGCGTTAGATAAACAGAAACAGTTGGCTGAGGCTCATGCTAAATCTGTGGCCAAAGCAGAACTGGAAGCTCAGGAGCTGAAGCTGAAAATGAAAGAAGAGGCCAGCGTGAGGCAAGACGTGGCAGTGGATGCTGAGAAGCAGAAGCAAAACATACAGCAGGAGATGAATCAACTCAAGATTCTCTCCGAACAGGAGATAAAGTCCAAGACTCAGCAGCTCGAGGAGGCACATGTCAGCCGCAGGAAGCTTGAGGAGGAAATCCACATAATTCGAGTCCAGTTAGAGATGACAATAAAACAGAAGGCCACAGCTGAGGCTGACTTACAGAAGCTCACGGACCAGGCTGTTGAAGCAGAGAAGTTCAGGAAAGCTGCGCAGGAAGAGGCAGAAAGGCTTCGCAAGCAGGTGAATGAAGAGAATCAAAAAAAGAAGAATGCAGAAGATGAGCTGAAGCGTAAATCTGAAACAGAAAAGGAGGCTGCCCGACAGAAGCAGAAAGCCCTGGATGACCTGCAGAAATTTAAAATGCAAGCTGAGGAGGCAGAGAGGCGCCTGAAACAAGCTGAGGAAGAGAAAGTGAGGCACATTAAGGTGGTGGAGGAGGTGGCACAAAAATCTGCTGCAACACAATTGCAAGCTAAAGCAATGTCATTCAACGAACAAACAACAATACTTGAGGAATCCCTCAAGAAGGAGCAGGGAACTGTCCTGCAGTTGCAGGAGGAGGCTGAAACACTCAGGAAAAAACAAGAGGAAGCCAATAAAGCCAGGGAGCAAGCAGAAAAAGAGCTTGAAATGTGGCGACAAAAAGCCAACGAGGCTCTCCGCTTGAGGCTTCAAGCTGAGGAGGAAGCCCAGAAGAAGAGCCAGGCTCAAGAGGAGGCAGAAAGGCAGAAGACTGAGGCAGAACGAGACGCCAAGAGGAAGGCTAAAGCCGAAGAAGCAGCGCTAAAGCAGAAGGAGAATGCAGAGAAAGAGCTGGAAAAACAGAGGACAGCTGCGGAGCAAATAGCTCAGCAAAAACTGTCTGCAGAACAAGAATGCATTCGCTTAAAGGCTGGCTTTGAACATGCCGAACAACAAAGAGGCCTGTTGGATAATGAGCTCCAACGTCTGAAAAATGAGGTGAATGCTGCGGAAAAGCAGAGGAAACAACTGGAAGGTGAGCTGGCCAAAGTCAGAAGCGAAATGGACGCTCTTCTGCAGCTGAAGCTTCAAGCTGAGAAACAGACACTGTCAAACACAGAGAAGAGCAAGCAGCTGCTCGAGTCCGAAGTGCTGAAAATGAAACAACTTGCCGAGGAAGCAGCTAGACTGAGGGCAGTGGCTGAAGAAGCAAAGAAGCAGAGGCAGGTGGCAGAGGAAGAGGCAGCTCGGCAAAGCGCTGAGGCTGAAAAAATACTCAAGGAAAAACTTGCTGCCATCAATGAGGCAACACGCCTGAAGACTGAAGCAGAAGTCGCTCTGAAAGCCAAAGAGGCGGAGAATGACAGACTGAAAAGACAAGCTGAGGATGAAGCGTATCAGAGAAAGCTGCTGGAGGACCAAGCTGCTCAGCATAAACAAGACATTGAGGAGAAGATCACACAGCTTAAAAGCTCATCTGTTTCTGAGTTAGACAGACAAAAAACAATTGTGGAGGAGACAGTAAGGCAAAAGAGGGTGGTCGAAGAAGAAATTCACATCATTAAGATCAACTTTGAGAAAGCTTCAAAAGAGAAGTCAGATTTGGAGTTGGAGCTGAAAAAGCTGAAGGGTGTTGCAGATGAGACACAAAAGAGCAAAGTCAAAGCAGAGGAGGAGGCCGAGAAACTGAAAAAGCTTGCAGCAGAGGAAGAGAAGAAAAGGAAAGAGGCTGAGGAGAAGGTGAAAAAAATTGCTGCAGCAGAGGAAGAGGCAGCCAGACAATGCAGAGCTGCTCAGGAGGAGGTTGAACACCTCAAACAGAAAGCTGCTGATGCAAAAAAACTGAAAGACAAGGCTGAGAAAGAAGTAGAGAAGCAAGTCGTTCTGGTAAAAGAGGCAGCACAGAAATGCTCTGCTGCAGAGCAGAAAGCCCAAAATGTTCTCAGTAAGAATAAGGAAGACATCCTCGCCCAGGAAAAGCAGAAAGAAGAGTTTGAAAATGCAAAGAAACTTGCACAAGCAGCTGAGGCAGCCAAAGAAAAAGCAGAGAAAGAGGCTGCCTTGCTCCGTCAAAAAGCTGAGGAAGCTGAAAAACTGAAAAAGATGGCAGAGGATGAAGCAGCCAAACAGGCCAAAGCCCAAAAAGATGCGGAGAGGCTGAGGAAAGAAGCAGAAGAGGAAGCTGCCAAGCGTGCGGCAGCTGAGGCGGCTGCTCTGAAACAGATGCAGCAGGCTGACGCAGAGATGGCCAAGCACAAAAAAGAAGCAGAGCAAGCACTTAAACAGAAGTCTCAGGTTGAAAAGGAACTGGCAATAGTTAAACTACAACTGGAGGAGACCGACAAGCAGAAAGCAGTGTTGGATGAGGAGCTTCAGCGTGTTAAAGGCGAAGTAAATGAAGCTGTGAAACAAAAAGCACAGGTGGAGGATGAACTCTCCAAAGTCAAGGTGCAGATGGATAAGCTCCTGAAACTTAAGATCAAAATTGAGAAAGAAAATCGGCAACTCATGCAGAAAGACAAAGATAACACACAGAAAGTACTGGCAGAGGAAGCAGAGAAAATGAAGAGCCTGGCAGAAGAGGCCGCTAGACTTAGTGTGAAGGCTGAAGAAACAGCCAGACAGAGGCAGATCGCTGAGTCAGAGTTGGCTGAACAGAGGGCACTAGCAGAGAAAATGCTCAAGGAGAAAATGCAGGCCATTCAAGAGGCTACAAAACTGAAAGCTGAGGCAGAGGAACTCCAGAAACAAAAGAACCAAGCACAAGAAAAGGCCAAAAAACTGCTGGAGGACAAACAAGAAATCCAACAGCGCCTTAATAAGGAAACTGAGGGCTTCCAAAAATCTTTAGAGGCTGAGCGAAAGAGGCAGCTTGAAATATCAGCGGAAGCAGAGTCACTGAAATTAAGGGTGAAAGAGATTAGTGTTGCTCAGGCAAAAGCTGAAGAGGAGGCAAAGAAATTCAGGAAACAGGCAGATGAGGCAAAAGTCCGTCTTCAAGATACAGAAAAACAGACAACAGAAACCGTTGTGCAAAAGCTGGAGATACAGAGGCTACAGAGTACCAGAGAGGCAGACGACTTAAAAAAAGCCATCGCTGAGCTCGAAAAGGAAAGAGAAAGACTGAAGAAAGAGGCAGAGGAGCATCAGAAAAATTCGAAAGCGGTATGGTGATATGAATTCATATTGTTTCTAATTAACGGGGTCCTGTTAAGCACACCAATTGGACATTGTCCGTGGAAGTCTCTAATATTTAATGTAAACTGCAGTCCAGCAATTTATATATTTTTTGTCAAGTTAAAAACTCTTTGTATGGTAAATTTGGTGGCAAGGATCTAGTTAGTTTAGTATAAAAACAAAGAAAAGTAAACTAGATATCGAGAGCCAGGCTAGCTCTGTTTCCACTCTTTACTTTAAGCTACGTTAACTAGATGATAGTTTCATAGTTATTGAACAATCATAATATACATATTAGTGTTTTCATCTAAATCATAGCACATTTTCAAAACTGTTTAATTATTCTAATATTTAAGTTACAATCGTTTGACATTTTGCTGTTTTTTTCCCTCCATTTTCCAAACAGATGGCAAATGCCCAACAAGTACAAATTGAACAACAGAAGGTCATGCTTCAGCAGTCTTTCCTCACAGAAAAGGAACTGTTGTTAAAAAGAGAAAAGGACATTGAAGATGAGAAAAAGAAGCTTGAGAAATGTCTTGAGGATGAAATGAAGAAGGCCAAAATGCTTGAAGATGAACAAAAACGTCAGCAGAAGCTAATGGAAGAGGAGAAGAAGAAACTGCAAGCTATAATGGATGAAGCTGTGAGAAAACAAAAGGAGGCTGAAGCAGAGATGAAGAACAAGCATAAAGAAATGGAGGTGCTCGAAAAGAAACGGCTCGAACAAGAAAAACTACTGGGAGATGAAAACAAAAAGCTCAAAGAGAAACTTCAGAATCTTGAGGGGGCTTCCAAACAGGGAGCATCTAAAACTAAAGAAATTGAAGTCCAGACAGATGAAGTTCCAGAGGAACAGTTAGTTACTATGACAATGGTGGGAACAACAAAGAAAGTTTTCAATGGCTCTGTTAATATTGATGGGGTAAAGAAAGATGAAGAGTCACCATTATCGTTTGAAGGAATAAGAGAGAGAGTACCTGCTGAAAGGCTCTTTGATATTGGTGTCCTGACCAAAAAGGAGTTTGACAAATTGAAAAAAGGCAAAGTCTCGCCACAAGATCTCGCAAAGACTGATAAAGTTAAATCATGTGTTAAGGGTCAGGGCTGTGTGGGAGGCATCTTGACTCCATCCAAAGAGAAAATAAGTGTCTATCGGGCCATGACAGAGAACAAGATTACTCCCCACTCTGCCACAATGCTTCTGGAGGCCCAAGCAGCTTCTGGCTACATTGTAGATCCAGTGAAAAATAAACTCCTCACTGTCGATGATGCGGTTAAAGACGAGCTAATTGGTCCTGAGCTCCATGACAGGATGCTCTCTGCAGAGAGAGCAGCCACTGGCTTCAAAGATCCTTATACGGGAGCCAAAATCTCTCTCTATGAGGCCATGAAGAAGGGACTTTTCGAGAAGGAACAGGCCACCAAGTTTCTTGATGTACAGCTTGCAACTGGTGGTATCATTGACCCTATCAACAGCCATAGAGTACCCCTGCAAATTGCGTACAAGCAGAGTCAGTTCGACCCCGACATGAACAAGAAACTCACTAATCCCAGTAATGACTGCAAGTTATTTATTGACCCTAGCACTCAGGAGCAACTCACCTACCAACAGTTACTGGAGAGATGCACCAAAGATGCAGACACAGGCCTGCTGATATTACCAGTGACTGAGAACGCTGCAGTAAGTGAGAGAACATACACAGATCTGGAGACCAAAGAAGTGTTCAGTAAATCAAATGTCGATGTGCCTTTTGGAAGGTTCAAAGGCAAAACTGTCACTATTTGGGAAGTCATCAACTCAGAATACTTCACGGAAGAGCAAAGGAGGGAACTGATCCGCCAGTACAAGACAGGCAAGATCACAGTGGAAAAGATTATCAAAATTGTCATTACTGTTGTTGAAGACAAGGAGAAGAATGATGAAAATGTATTCAATGGCCTGAGGGCTCCAGTCTCTGCCAGTGAGCTGTTGGAGTCAAAGATTCTCAACAAAGACTTATTCAATAAGTTAAGTAATGGCAAGATAACGATTAAGGAGGTCTCTGAGATGGAGCCGGTGAAGAAGGCACTGCAAGGTGCACCAAGCATTGCTGGCCTGTTGAATGAACCAACCAAGGAAAAGATGTCTTTCTATCAAGCTATGAAGAAAGAATTATTGTCACCAGAGACTGCAGTAAATTTCCTCGAAGCCCAAGCAGCAACTGGATTTGTAATTGACCCTGTCAAAAATGAGAAGGTCTCTGTTGATGAAGCTGTTAAGTCAGGTCTTGTGGGCCCAGAGCTCCATGAACAACTTCTGTCTGCAGAGAGAGCCGTCAGTGGCTACAAAGATCCATATACTGGAAAGAATGTGTCTCTGTTTGAAGCCATGAATAAAGGTCTGATTAAGAAAGACCATGGTATTCGCCTGCTTGAGGCACAGCTCTCAACAGGTGGAATTATTGACCCTGTTAAAAGCTATCATATCCCACATGAGGTTGCCTTCAAGCGTGGATATTTTGATGAGGAAACTGCCAAGACTCTAAACCAGACCTCTGATGAAACAAAGGTCTTTTATGACCCCAACTCACAAGAGGATGCTACCTACACACAACTTATGAATAAATCTGTTACAGACAAAGAAACTGGACTCCCAATGCTGCCTCTTTCAAAGAAAGTCCCCAAACTAAAAGAAGACAAACAAGTTACAGAGGTCAAGACAAAAGAGATCTTCAACAAGACAAATATGGAGCTTGAGTATGGACCTTTTAAAGGGAGAAAAGTCACAATTTGGGAGATAATACACTCTGAATACATCACTGAGGAGCAAAGAATAGAGCTGATTCGCAAGTACACGATGGGACAGGTGACAATTGAAAAGCTGATAAAAATTGTGATAGCAATGGTTGATGAAAAAGAGGATAAAACAAAGAAAGACATCTGTTTTGAGGGACTGAGAACACCAGTCAGTGCTAGCTCATTACTTGATTCAGACATCCTTGATAAGGCTACATTTGACCAACTCCAGCAGGGTACAAAGACAACTAAAGAAGTAAGTAAGACTGAAAAGATCAGGAAGTATCTGCAGGGCACAGATCGCATTGATGGTGTCTCTCTGGAAGAAGAGAAGTTAAGCATATATCAAGCAATGAAAAAGAATGTTCTGCAACACAACACTGGACTGACACTACTTGAGGCCCAAGCTGGAACTGGTTTCATAACTGATCCAGTCAAAAATCTAAAATATTCTGTTGATGATGCTGTTAAGCTTGCAGTGGTTGGCCCAGAGCTTCATGAGAAACTTCTCTCAGCTGAAAAAGCAGTAACTGGATACAAAGATCCATATACAGGAAACAAGATTTCTCTATTGCAGGCCATGAAAAAGGAGCTTGTGCTGAGGGAGCATGCTATTCCTCTCCTGGAGGCTCAGTTTAACACAGGAGGAATCATTGATCCAATCAGCAGCCATCGTGTTCCCAATGATGTGGCTATTCAACGTGGCTATTTAAATAAACAAATGGCAAAGTCCTTCAATGAACCTTCAGGTGATGTTAAAGGATTCACTAATCCCAGCACCAATGAACGTGTTACTTATAAGCAGTTGCTGGAGAAATGTGTGAGAGATCCCAACTCCGGCCTGTGCTTCCTACCCTTGTCAAAAGTTGAAACTCCTGCTCCAGTTAAGAAATCTTATCAGTACACAGAGGAGCAAGCCCAAACCGATCTCACTAACACTCAAATTGAGATCCCTCACAAAAGTTTTGCAGGAAAGAGTATGACCATTTGGGAGGTCATTAACTCAAATATGCTTCCAGAAGAGGAGAGACGCTGCCTCATGGAGCAGTATCGGTTGGGGCAAATCACAAAGGAAAGAATGATAATCATCCTCATTGAAATCATTGAACAAAGAGAAACACTGAAATCAGAGCAGAGCATGTCATGTGATGTCATCAGAAGAAGAGTTACTATTGAGGAGCTGTATAGTGCCCGAATTATTGACTTGCAAACTTACAACTTTTTGAAACAAGAAAAGTTGACTGTTAGGGAGGTCATGGAAATGCCATCAGTAAAACAGTATCTCTTTGGTATTGGGTGTATTGCTGGAATTATGTCAGACAGTCCCCCAATGATCAGCATATACCAGGCAATGAAGAGTGGAAAGATTAAACCTGAGGTCGGTTTAAATCTCCTTGAGGCCCAAGCGGCAACAGGATTCATGATTGATCCGGTTAAAGATGAACTTTTAACTGTGGATGAAGCTGTGCGCAAAGGTCTTGTAGGCCCTGAACTCCATGACAAACTTCTCTCTGCTGAGAGAGCAGTGACCGGCTACAAGGATCCTTACAGCGGAAAAGTAATTTCTCTCTTCCAGGCAATGAAAAAAGGCCTGATTCCAGAGGATTATGCTTTAAGGCTTTTGGAGGCCCAGAATGCAACTGGTGGATTGATGGATCCTGAATACTGCTTCCGTCTCCCCACGGACGTAGCCATGCAGCGTGGATACATCAATAAGGAGACGCTGGACAGAATATCTGAACCTACAGGGGATGTGCGGGGTTACACTGATCCAACAACAGATGAAAAACAGTCGTATGCCCAGCTACGGAAAAGATCCAGAGTTGATAAAGACAGTGGCTTGCATCTACTTTCACTGGCAGACAGAAGACTTCTCTTCAAGGGTCTCAGAAAGCAAATCACTGTGGAGGAGCTGCTTCTTTCACAAATTATCGACCAACAGACATACAACGAACTCAACGAGGGTATTGTTACAGTGGAGGAGGTCAGCAGAGTGCTGAAGAAATACCTTGAAGGCATCAGCTGTATTGCTGGCGTGTATGTAGAATCTAGCAAAGAGCGTCTGTCTATTTACCAAGCCATGAAGAAGAACATGATCAGACCAGGAACTGCCTTTGAGCTCCTTGAAGCTCAAGCTGCCACAGGATATGTAATTGATCCCATCAAGAATCTAAAACTAAATGTCACTGAAGCTGTTAAAATGGGTGTTGTTGGCCCAGAGTTTAAAGACAAACTTCTCTCAGCTGAACGAGCTGTCACAGGCTACAAAGACCCGTATACTAGCAAGATCATCTCACTGTTCCAGGCTATGAAGAAGGGCCTCATTCTGAAAGACCACGGCATTCGTCTGCTAGAAGCCCAGATTGCTACTGGTGGAATCATTGACCCACAGGAGAGCCACCGCTTGCCAGTTGAAACAGCATATGAGCGTGGCCTGTTTGATGAGGAAATGAATCAAATCCTCACCGACCCATCTGATGACACAAAGGGCTTCTTTGACCCCAACACTGAGGAAAATCTGACTTACCTACAGCTCTTAGAGAGATGCATGATAGACCAAGAAACAGGTCTTGCTCTGCTGCTGCTGAAAGAGAAGAAGCGTGAAAGGAAGACCTCATCCAAGTCTTCTGTTCGCAAACGCAGGGTTGTCATTGTTGATCCAGAGACGGGTAAAGAGATGTCCGTTTATGAAGCGTATCAGAAAGGGCTCATCGACCACCAGACATATCTCGAGCTTGCAGAACAAGAGTGCGAATGGGAGGAAATTACCATCACCTCTTCTGACGGAGTCGTAAAATCCATGATCATTGACAGAAGGTCCGGTCGCCAGTATGACATTGATGATGCAATCTCACGGGGTCTGATTGACAAGTCAGCTCTGGATCAATACCGAGCTGGAACTCTGTCCATCACTGAATTTGCAGACATGCTATCTGGAAACATGGGCGGTGTCAGATCCCGTTCATCATCCTTTGGCTCATCTTCCTCTTACCCCATGAGCCCAATACCTTCTATTAAAACACCAGCAACTACATGGAGCGACCCAACAGAGGAAACCGGTCCTGTGGCTGGAATTTTAGACACCGAGACACTGGAGAAGGTGTCGGTAACAGAGGCCATTCATAGAAATCTTGTGGACAACATAACAGGTCAGAGGTTGTTGGAAGCTCAGGCCTGCACAGGAGGAATTCTTGACCCAAGCACTGGAGAGAAATTCTCTGTTGCAGATGCAATGAACAAAGGGCTTGTAGATAAAATCATGGTGGACCGTATCACTCTAGCACAGAAGGCCTACAATGGATTTGAAGATCCCAGAACAAAATCCAAAATGTCAGCAGCTCAAGCCCTAAAGAAAGGCTGGCTGTACTATGAGGCCGGACAGCGATTCCTTGAAGTCCAGTATCTCACTGGTGGATTAATCGAACCAGATACTACCGGCAGAGTCTCTATAGATGAGGCAGTGAAGAAGGGTACCCTAGATGCACGCACTGCACAGAAGTTACGAGATGTTAGTGCATACTCAAAATACCTCACATGCCCCAAAACGAAGCTTAAAATTTCCTACAAGGATGCTATGGAACGAAGCATGACAGAAGAGGGGACTGGTCTACGACTACTTGAAGCATCCTCTCAGTCTAGCAAAGGTCTCTACAGTCCGTATAGCATTAGTGGGTCAGGCTCTGCTTCTGGGTCTCGGTCTGGCTCAAGAACTGGGTCCAGGTCAGGTTCCAGAAGAGGCAGCTTTGACGCTACAGGATCAAGTTTCACAACAACCTTCTCTTCCACTTCCTACAGTTCACCAAGCTATAGCCGCAGATACTGATGAGTTATAAAACCACAGTGTTTACCAGATGCCTCATTCTCAGTGGAATAAAGACTATCTTTATTCTGCTCTGCACGTGGTAGATACAGGACAGGACAGAAAATCAAATTATTCAAGTTCTGAAAGTTTAAAAACTTTGTTTTTGTATATTTCAATTTATGGTTATGCCTTCTGATTACTATGCTGTAACCACCATACATAACAGCTGTTTATCATTTCAAATATCCACAAATGTACAAGTGTTATTTTTTTCATTTTAAAAGTTAATACTCATTTACTTTAAATATTGTAACTATAACCAAATCTGTTGACCAAGACTGATTGATTGATTGTTAAAGAAAACCAAACGGGTTGTACAAACACATCTGTACGTCTGTATATTTCAGAATATTAAAGGCTGGATAAAAAAGATGTAAAAGCCACTCTGCAGAGCAGAATAAGTAGTCTCTCAATGATAAATAAAAACGCTAAGAGTGTTTGCTTTAACAATGCCAAGCTTGAAGATCTTTTCTCTCCTGGGCTTCACTGCCGAAGATACGCTGCCAAAAACGGAACTTTGCTCATTCTGATTTGTTACGAAACCAAGAGTTAAAGCAACGTGGTACCCTTGCTAAACTAACCACAACAAGCAAGAGCCCTGGAACAGAAGGAACATTAGCTACATCCAACGGTTCTGGACTTTACATAAGTGCAGTCCATGCATTTTCAGAAATGTATGAAGGTGTGTAAGGACATAAATTACATTTACAACTTAGTGGTATATTTGTGCCATTTATTGTCTATGTAGTCCTAAAGTCTAATTTTTCCTCTGTTTTGAATTTATCATGCGTTTTTTTTTCACAGTTTATCTCATCTTCAATCTTTACTCGAGTCTTCCAGAGAGTACACAAAGACACTTGCTCATGAGATTTTTCTTCAGATTCTACATAACTATATCATTGTGAGACCTGCATCTAATCTAAAACTCATTTAAAGGCCTAAACCATGCTTTGTAAGTGCCTGCAAAATACTGTTCAACACTTTACTGGAGTGTTGAGTATTATAACATGGTGCAGTAGTTACCCTGTAAAATGACTGATGCATGACTGAAGGAGCAATGCTACACTTAATAGTGTGATTACTGTGTTATCAGGTAAACCTTTATACAGCCCAACTATGTCACAGTCATTCTAATAAGAATTAATTTCAGGGTGTATTCACACAGGGCTAAATGTATGGTTTGAATGTAGCTAAGTCTTAACAGAACAGTTTTCCCTTCACAGACAGATAATGTATGTACTGTATATTATTAATTATCTAGAGCACTAATGCTAAAAGCCATTAAATAACAGTTTTGAGAAAGATCTTTAAGTTTTGCCACCAGATCCAGTATTTGTACTTTCCCCACATACACTTGTTTTAATTGCGATTGTCCTTTGTAAAGCTACACATTTGATCTATAGCATTTTATTTTCATACTTTATATTTTTGCTTTGCATGATTTACTGACATTTAAAACTTGTGCAAAATGAAATAGTTATATCCATTAGGATGTTTGTTTTATTTTGTTTCAAAGGGTTTGAAGGATGTATTTTAATGAGGGTCATCAAGCCTTGTTTAAATTGGGTGTATTTATAATAAAATGGTGACAAGGACTTTTACCGTAACAACCTACACTATGTAAATAAACATGGAAATGAACGACTCTCTCACGTTGATTCATTGTGATTTTGTTACCTGAAAGTTTGCTGGTTAATTTACTGCAAGCAGATGCCTTGATTATAATTTTAAATTGTAATTTTTTTCTATAAACATGCAAATCTTACATTAATAACACCACCGTTTAAAAACACTATCAATAAAATGTGTACGGACAACAAGCACTTATAATGGGGATATAATATTATTATTACTGGTGCATTTAGGCACCAATGTAATATTAACTTAGGTTAAAGTTAGGTTATATGGGTCACTCTAAAGGAATATAATATATAACAATGCATAATATATGGTACCTGCAGGTCAATAGCTGCGGCACAATAAATGAAACAGCTGCACCTGCTTGTGTTAGAAGAGTCAGTTAAGCTTACACACACACACACACACACACACACACACAGATCTGAGCAGCCATGGTGCTCACCGATCACCGATTGGTCTCATTGGCCTGTTTACAATGATACATTTTATACAAAGTTGTCTTTAAATGATGTGGGAACCACTCCGGGGTCAGACGGACATCTGCGGCGCAACGTTAGACTCTTTTGTCTAACGTTGTGTTCGGTTTTTTCTCATGGCTCTGTCCAAGGAAAAACTTTCTCTACCGGGGAGCGCGGCTGAGGCGCCGCGGCAGCCCAAGTGCACCCGGTGCCGTCACCACGGGATCGTGGTCCCGCAGAAGGGCCACATGAAGCGTTGCCCTTTTCTCACATGCGACTGCTGGAGATGCTTCCTCATCACGGAGCGGACTCGGATCACGGCCCTGCAACGAAATCTGAGCAGGGCCGAGGAAAAAAAGCAACCGAGTGACAGCGTGAGGAGGCCGGCGGCTCCGGAGGCCAGCAGCGGCTCCGCCGCGGCTGGAGCCGCTTCTCATCCGTCACCAGAGTATCTCGCGACCACCGCACGCGGCCCCCTGGGAGTCTGGCGCGCGCCAACCGTGGGAGGAGAGCGTGGGACCGGCTCGGACCCCGGTAACGCGCCATCATTCCCGGGAAAGCCGGGCAACTTCACACCGTTTGGTAGGTGATGTTTGCCCGAGTTCCCTGTTTTATCATGATGTCTGGCGTTATCTGTGGATTTTACCGTAAGAAGTAAAGTTTAAATTTACATTTAACAGCATTAAACATTAATTCACTTCTCGAATAACCAACAAATGCCGAAATCAAACAACAAATTGGAAAACTGCTGACGGAACACACATACTTTAGGAGGGATGTGATTATAAATTAACCTTAAACTACAGATTATGAGTTTGTATATCCACATAACTTTTTAAAAATGTGATTTAATATTTGACTTTTACAATTTGTTATTCACGATTCAAATATTAAAAATATTAAAAATAAGGTGAGATAACTTTAACGTTTCGTCGAATATTTAAATGTAACATAAAAGGTCGAACGTTGAGTGGTGACGTCACCAACCGCCCGGACACCTGCAGATGTACAGTACGCACGCGCAGCCTGGGACACGGGAGAGTGGCGCGAAAAAGGAGGTTTTTTTTATTTAATATTTCTTTATTACAAAAAAGTCTTACATTGTACAATTCCCGTAGTAGACACCGCTTAATGCAAAGTATTAATTGCGAAGAATGGTATATTTCAGAATAATTAACATTATTAGATTACAATCAACAATAAATTATAATAAAGTAAAATACAATAAAGTATAATTTGATTCCATGAGTTCTAAAAATTCTTCACACTAAAAGACAGACTACACTAAAAGATAAAATGAAGCAAAGATTTAAATTTTTAAACAATGTCTAAACTTTCCTTCCAGGTCTCCATAACCTTGGTGAATTTAGAGCACCTGCACTGCTGCCTTTCATTCATTTTCCATTTAGAATATCTGCTCCTTACCCGAGCAGATATCCTCTGTGTCCTGACTTCGTCAACATGCCGTGGCTGACACCGGTACCTACTGGGCCGTACAACTGTGGCCTTCACAGGCCCCAGCAGGTTACCCACTTCCAGCAGAATGCAATACATTTCCCACCTCCACCGGAGCCTGGACCCCCTGCTGTGAGTGGCTCTTCCTCTCTTTTCTGAAAATATACTGAGACAGTTTGTATTAAAAGTAAATAATTATGGCCTCCTACATTTCGTAATATATATGCCCACCTTTCTCACATTTGTTTAACGACTTAGGAACACGAACCAGCCTTCATCACCCTCCAACCACCCTCACTCCCAGGGGCTTTCGAAGAGCAGCTGGTGTCAAGGCAACACCTACAGCCTCCACTGGCCAAACGCACAGACCCAGATATAGTGGAGCTAGATTAAAGATGCAGATGGCTTTTTCTTGTTTCATGTCATTGATGCTTTTTGTTAACAAACCTGCTGACATTTAATGTTTCTGTTTCCTTATTTACTGTTAATGTTCTGATAAAATGTGGAGGCTGTTTACTCAAGTTGGAAAAAAAAGTTTAACTATTTTTTAGGTTGAGAAAGTTTAATAAAAATTGTTCTCACTCTTGATTTTTTAACTGATGAGTGTTTTAACACCATTACAACTTTATAGTATAATAAACTTACTGAAGGCTGTAAAACTTATTGGGTAAGTTTCCCTCCACTGCCAGTATAACACTAGTCTTCTCCAACATACTGATCACAGGCTGTGTCCTATTCCTTCAATTATCACAGATATAACTAAATAATTCACAATTGTGTGCAACTATCTTGTTACTATATAACTGACATCTCATTTCTGCAATGTACAAATTACCTATAAATGGTAAATGGTCTGA
>JAUMTR010000003.1:3007255-3021690 GCA_032270685.1 Microctenopoma stevenorrisi
AGTTTAAAAAATAGTGGTCTGAGTTATTTATATAGACACAGTACTTGTAAAGTGCTGATATTCTATTCAGTTTAAAAAGTTTGAAGGAATATTTGGGTGGACAAAGAACAGAAGTCACATCAGTCAGCATAGACTACAGTAAATACAACATACATTTGTGTGCCAACACCTGTGAACGTACAGAACAAGCTCAACTCATCCAACAGCAGATACTTCTCTGTTGAAGCGAGCGATGAAAGAATAAAAACCACCCAACCTGACCTTCAAGTATCACGGTTAGAGGATTTTGTCGTTGCTGTAAGCACTGCTCTACAATACAAACCCTGATCTGTCTGTTCATATTCCATCAGCTCCACAAAGCTACACTGCAGCATCTCTCTATCATTATTAATGCTGTGGACAGGGGTATTAGGGGGCCGCCATCTTTGTTTTGATTCTGAAATACTGTCCCAATTTGTGAGTAAGAGTTAAACATTATTTGTTTAATTTATCAATAGACTTACTATTTCAGCGCCCAGATAATCAGAGAGTGTTTGATGATAGCCAAGACGACTCCCGAAATCACGGGAAGGGTTGTTAACTTACCTGAACATCCAGCTAATTTAAGCTGTGGAGATCTGCACATGGGACAATGCTGTATTTCTCAGGACACGTTACATTACATTCTGGAAAATTCCTTTTTGTCAAGCTCAAAACTCTGTTTTCCAGAGTTCAATTTATGACGAGTGAGACACACCAACTAACAAAAGTATGCTTGTATTTTACTTTACTGTGCTTGGCAGACACTTTTATCCAAAACAGTTTTCTGTAGTTCATACCTATAACCAAAGAGACACACAACGTGTGTGTTGGGCTCTTAAAACTGGTTCCAAGGAAATTCACAACTTCAAACAGGCCAGTTGTGTAACTTTCATTTTAGTGACATAAGCAGCTTAGAGAAACTGTTTTACTGATTTTAGTGATGGTTGAAAGCTACAGTAATCCTGTCAGATATTTGGCAAGATCTATCCTTAGTAGTTTTGAGGCAATTCATTGGAAGCTGCTTCTTTTTAAATAAAATGTGCTCTAAGTAGTTATCTTGGAACACATGTGTTTACATTCAGTGTATCATTAAAACAGATGTGTGTCACTGAGACAAGAGAATAGGCATTTCCTTCCTCATAAAGCAAAAGCTGACTTACTTTAGGTATAAAACCATGTGCTGTACAGTCGGTCCTTGTACTATTTCCTGCTGCGTTCGTTGGCGTGTTACTACTACAAAAACACTCACTGAGATATATCAAGATCAGAAACAGTTTTATAAGAGAACTAGACATACAACAATGTGTTAGCTTCTAAAATAAAAATCACTTTCAAGGTGTCTGGCCCTCAATGAGGCCAGCTGATCACTCAGAGGACGTTTGGTTTACAGCCAGTGATGGTCTGTAACCTCTGAATGACCTGTTTAGTTGCTGCACTATACCAGACAGTGATGAGGATGGACGGTTTAGAACTGGATTACCGTTGACTGTGTCCAGTGAAGCTTCTTCAGCTGACACAGGAAGAACATCTATGTTTGGTCTTTTTTGTTATGGGGTGTATGGTAAAATTCAAGATATGGTGGTGCCAAGGAACCTAAATGACTGTGACTGCGTGACTGTGACTGTGGAATCCAACATCAGCTCTTCTGTCTTGAGGGTGTCTACCTCCAGGCTACTCAGATCTCGTGTTCATCCCTCATATAAAATATACAGTGATTTAAATGTAGAGATCAAATAATCTAATGAAAATGCTGACCTTATCACTAAAAAGGTTGATGTAGTGCACAATAGAACTGAAGAAGTAATGTTTAAACAGTGTTGTAATTGTATATCACAAGGAAAATCAACGAAGTAACTCATTTGCAAATTTCTGTTCTTCCATACTGTAACCACTGTCTTTTAGTGCACAAGGGCATCGATTTACCATTGTATTCTGACACCCCTTAACTGTAGATAAGCTATGGTGCAATAGATTATCAAAACTAGATATAGTACATAATCAAAATGAATGTACCACTAACTTCAGAATCTCTGCTATGTTTATTTATCATGCAGTGTGATTACATTATAATTATATGCAGTTATCTGTGACAGACCACGTGTGAGCCAACAGGAAATTACACTGTGCAAACAACACCTTTTCTTCTGAAATCCAGTAAAGATATTTTTCCACAGAAGATGCTAACAACACGTTAAAGCATGTGGTGTTTATTTGTAGAAACAAACGGCCAAATGAATTAAACTGGAAGAAGTTAAACTCCAGTACAACTACTGTTGGGGGGAATCTAGTTTGGTTAAATAAGGCTGCCTGAAAACTAGTTCAAATTACTTTCTAGAAAAATATAAATCAAACAATGATGTTTACATATCAGATGGAAAAGACAAGTGGTATGAGAGACAGGTGCGAAAAAAAAGTGTGATTTCTTGTCACAATCAGTTCTGTTTGTAATGTAGTGGGGTTGTCTGATAAAAATATTATATAATTACGCTTATGATAGTTGTTAAATTCCCTTTACCCTCCCTAATGGAGAGGAGTACAGTTTGATGGCCACAGGCAGGAATAATCTCCTGTGGAGCACTTGACATTGATCAGTCTCAGGCTGAAGGTGAATTTCCAGATAACTTCACCTGGATGACTGACAATGACTGCATTGGTTGATCATAACATTAAAGGGGTGCGCAAATGTAATCATCAGTCAATTGAAATACTAATTATATAACTAATTAACTAAATAATTTCACTAACTGTTGAAATTAACAGGTAAAGCCATGAATATTTGACAACTCAGCGTTGAAACTAGGAACTAAGTTGGTTACAAATTGTGTTTGTAAACAAAACTGTTGTGCTGCACAATGACATGTGGTATACTTTTGTATATATTTGCAGATAAAATACTGTATTTTACTATTTCAATATTTTTTTTAAGACAATGATGTAATAGTGATGTTAAATAACGTTAAACATTATGAAAGACTTCACTTATACAACATGCAGTTCTCATCATTTGTAGCTGTTAAACCCTCAGGGGCTGGCAGCAAGTTGTATTTAGAAAGGATTGATTCTAGTTTAATGGTCATTCTTCAACAGTGAAGCACTTTTGACGTGTGTAATTAGGCAGTGATCAGACACCTCACTGTCAGGTTACCCAGTCAGCAGAAAAGCTTTTCAGGGCTTTCGTTAAGTATTGATGCATGTGAAAAGCACAGCCCTGTAAGAAAGGCTGGGTGTGTCTGAGATAACACAAGATGATAAAACCTGTCAAATGTGTCTCAGGAATGCAGAACACACTATATGTTTGAGGGCGCATTCTCCAGATGAAAGCGTTGACTGATTTTCCAAAGTCAACAAAACATATGTTGGAATCAGATTTTTCTGTAGCAACATACTGTTCTGTCTGTGCAACTCGGCAACAGAACCTACAAAATATTTTGGTTTCCCAATAATTTTCCCCTCGATTCATATGATTGACATACCGTACATATGTGTGCCTGTATTTGTGTGTGTTATGTTGGTAATCCTACTTGAATACCATACTTGTGAGGACAACCTGTTCACTTCAAAGGGCATTTTTAGAGTTAAGACTAGGTGTTAGGTTTAGAATTAAATTTTACTTAGGTTAAGCTATGATAGTTATAAGATACTGCAGAATACTGCAATCATTCTGAGAATTACTGCAGTTTTCACTTTTCAAGTTGTGAAGTCACGTTGTTGAGACTGATTGTCATGTGTCCAAGAGGCGGGCTTCAGATTAGGAACAAGGTTTAAGTTGAGTATGATGGGGATTTGAGACAGGGTGTGCATGCAAGCAGCAGGGAGCTTAGTAAGGAAGTGCGTTGTCAACAACAGTCTTTATGATTTTGAAAACACAGAAAACACATAATCTCACAGATTTATTTAAGAATGCTTCCATAGAAAAGTGGACACATATTAATGACTTGAGGTAGTGACGGGTGAGCTGTGTGTAGGGCCGACATGAACAGACAATAGAAAAAGACAAGGCACACTGGGAAAGTCCTGAGTAATATCCTGAAGGACTTTCAAAAATGTAGAGAGCAAACTGAAAAGAGACTTTTGCTCTTTAGCGGGCAAAGAAAGACACACCAGGAGAGCGGTATAGAGTAAAATCCAATCAAAGGAAGAACTTTTAAAGTAAATGACTCCTTATGCTGTATCACCTGCCAGATCACTACAGCAAACTGGAGATTGGGCGACACAAATTCTCCCCCTGTGGGGTGATTGCCTTGTAGTACAGTAACTGTCACAGCTGTGAGGCTTTGAGTTGTCTTTTCTTTTTACTTCGGTCCCGAACTACATTCAGTTTGAGCTGAGACACTGAGAAACATGCTGTGCCCACCAGCCTGTTGGAGGTCTTTGGCCTGACTATTCTCCTCCTATTTCCTCACCAAACAAACCCTTTGACTGCCATTACTCTGACTGCAAATAACTAGTGACAACATAACTGGATGTGTTTGTACCAAGCACCACTTTTCCCAAATGTCTATAGTATACAGAAAAAAACTACTACAACTAAAATGTCACAGTGATACTGGTCACACAAACATTTCAGAACTTGTTAATCTGGTTCAAGGCATGTTGCCACACAGAATCAAGACTTTTCCAGGTGTTTTTCACAAGTCCTACTTTTTTCAGTTGCTTGTAGACACCACGCCCAGCTTTAACTATAGACCCACGAGCTTGATAATATTAAAGATAAATGTCAGAATGCAGGTTACACCTAAAAAAATTCACCACGGGTGAAGAAATCAGACAGTTATCAACACGTTTTCTTCCCCAGGCAGGGGAAGTAGACAAATCATTCCACGCTTGTTTGGCATTTGATGTTTTGGTATATGTCAGCTTGTTCTCATGCAACTAAAGGTTTTAATTATTTTTTAATGCTTGAATTGTTAATTACATTTAAACCGCTGTCAACGTAACCTTTCTTTACCTTTGTATTCAACAGTAAACTTTTTTTATTTGACTGCCATTAGTCTGACGACAAACAAATATAGCGACAACATAACTGAATGTGTATGTACCAAACTTGTGTATTAGCATTTCTTGCTTAATATTTATATTCTAAATTCATTAACAAAACAGCTTTTAAAATAAAATAAGTCTTGGAGAATTCAAAGTTCATCATTCTACCTATAATTTTTTCCGAAAACCTTTAGTCTATGATGTGAAATTGTATTTTCTCAGAAACTATTAAACTATTCAAAACCTGTTCAAACGGGTTTAACAGTTCGGTGGAAGTAAACAATAAAAGTGAAAGGTGAATTCTTTATGAATGTGGTCTGTGATGAGGTGAACAGAAACACGCTGTCTGATAATTCACAGAACTGATGCTGTTATACTTGAGTTTTTATCTTCTGTGCACTTTAACATATCGAGGTGTAAATTGCATAGCAAATAAAAAAATGAATTCTTATGTTCTAAATGTCTTCAGATTACAGGAAAATAACTACTAATACAACTTAAATGTCTAGCTTTAGCTATGACACCAGAAGTCAAATATCAGAAGGCAGTTTACACCTAAAAGATTTCATCACAGGTGTAAAAAACCAGGTTGTGTCAACAACGCATTTTCTTCCCAAGGCAGGAAACAATCATCCCACACTTGGTTGGCATTTGACTTTTTAGCATCTGTTACAACATTTGTCATGCTGTTCTCATGCAACTAAAGGTTAACGTCATGTTTTTTAATGCTTGAATTGTTAATTAAATACATTTAAACTTCTGCCAACATAACCTTTCTAGAAAGGTTATGGAAAAATGTACAATTGATCAGCAGAACAGTGGTGCTCAGAGTAGTTTCACCATGAGTCCAATACTAGTGCTAGTTTGATTTGCATATTGTAGCTTTAAATAAATATTACTTAATGTTACGTGTCTGACGTGTGGGGAAAGTTTGATTGATAGACTTAACAATCACCATTACAATGTGAGTAATGTCTGTGCATGTAGAACATAACAGATGTTCTTTCTACTTGTCGTCTGTTTTGTGACGCATCTGATTTTTTTATTGTTAATATGAGAATCGCAGAGCCTCTCCTGTTCTGTGGAGTTTCTGCTGTGGATACTTGAAAACCTGCCAAACCTGAGGGAAGCTGCTACACAAAGACAAAGTCTACTCTAATCATAGCGTATCTGGCCCGACTTGTCACAACCTGATAAGATAAGGAAGATAAGCTATAAACTATATAGCATAACTAAAGCTCATTTTCAGCAAAGGTATTTCCATTATAAAAAACAGAAATCAAAGAAAAGGTTCAGAATAATATGATGACATTTAAATGTGAACACAAGATTGAACACAATACTTATAAAGTCACAATAAGTGACTTTGTCTTTATGTAAAATGATTCAATTATCTCTTCTCGCCTACAGTACAGTTGAAAAGGCTCACCGTTATTGTTCAAGAGCACAATAGACATGCTCTAAGGAAGTCTACAGGAATTCCTGGCATCCTGTGCTTTGGGCGAAAAGGTTTCCAGCAGTTATTCCATCATCGTCCAACGAGAGGAGGTTCTTTCTGCGGAGGGGAGGGACATAATAGTTGGGCTTGCACTATAACTGACCAGTGAGCAGGGAGGACTACCTCTGAGATGTTGGGAAAACTTCAGAATCCTAATGTCTCTCCTACCAGCTGAGACTCTTTGCTAACTGGTGCGGATTTGGAAACCTGAGGTAAGAGCAGATCTTCGTGTTATAGAAAGATTGGTGATGGAAAATGCATTGTGTTTTATTATTAACAAATCATACGCATCTTACGCTTTCATTTAAAGTGCTGTCAAAGTAAAACAACGTTTAAACTGCAGCAAATGTTCTTATGTGGGAGAAAACAAAATCTTATCAAAACTAAAAGTGAAAAGAATACTGCACTGTCAGGCAACGCCCTGCTGATAAAAAGGAAAAGCAAACATTCCTCAATGATTACCTTTGACCAAGCTTGTTAAAATAACATTTTACACATGTCACTGTTGATACTCTGGACAAGTCTGAACAATATATCTACGTCAATCCTGGGGGCTGGTGACACAAATAATGGAAATGCAACATTTTCAGTTACAGTAACTTTCAAAACAGCTTTTTATTGATGACCTGGTGTCAAGAATACAATCCAATTAAGACCTGGGTGTCACATATTCGCGTGTACGTATTCCACTGGTGAGAAGATAGGCAATAACAACGCTGTGTGCTGCCAGTTTTTACTGCTCCACAACTTTTTCCCTTCTTTTACAAAGATGTCAAGTTCACTGGCTGTTAACTATAAAACCTTTATCTGATCGGGACAGATTTTTGGCCCAGTTAAAAAAGCATAAGTCATAGAAACAGGTGGGTGTAACCTGTGTCATGTAGTGACTGCAAATCATTATGTATTCCTCAGGATCTTTTTAAAACAGTTAATCAATGTTAGCTCTGGTTTCAATGTTCAAACACATCTAAATAAATGATATGTGCTAAATCTATAATAGATAAAACAGGGGGCTCGAGCCAAGCCCCTCTCAGAGTGTGTGAGACAAGTCATTAGTCTGTCTAAAAAACAAACATTCACATTCATGGACAGTTTGTCACCAACCTGCACGACTGTGGGCTGTGGTAGGAAACCCACGCTAAATATTCAGTGGACTAGTGCACCACTGTCATTCACTGCACGACCAATTGTATGAAGTGTTTCTGAAAGTTGTCAGTCTCTGACTTGAAGTATGCAATCAAAGAATTCTGGATTTGCCATGTAGGAATAAAATAATGTAGGGTCTATTTAACTATTTAACTAGGGTCATATTTAATTTGTTTTTGTACTGAGCTGCATTATTTGAAGGTGTGTCTTAACTGTTAATGGACAAACAAAAGAAAACGCTACAAACATAATGTAGTCCTTCATGCTGCTAAAGCGTTTTGCATTTACAGATTGATAAGCAAACTCATGTGGTGTAATAAATGTAAAAGTAATGTTCAGTGTCTCCACCAACATTCAAACACTTACAGTGGGTGACAAAGTCAAACAAATTCCGCAGACAGAGATTCAGCTCCATGTAACTGCTGTTGCTGCACAAATAGCCTCAGTGTGCCTTAACAGATGCTTGCGTAACTGTGAAGTTGACACAACCATAGTGTCATAACACCACCATAACACTAACAGGTGCTGGATCGCATGTTTGGTGTACACACCTTTAGTCCACTGTGATTATAAATGAGAGCCTTATTTTAAATGTGCAGTACTCATGATCAATTTACTGTCAGTAATCCATCTTGTGCAGTAAGGACAGTTAGGATGATTAAGTGACTAAATGTCCACAGAGTAATAATGTTCACAATAGAGCCTTGTCTTTGGTTCCTGGTTATTTTCTCAATTGAGAAATTGAATCAGAGAGCAAGTATGTGAGTTTCATGGCTGAGTTTGGGTAGACATGACATCATGTAAAACATAAAACAAAACCTGTCAGCAGCGTGTGTGGATAGAGGCACAGTATTCGCTTCACAGCTATGTAACAGTACAGGTGTTCTAACCTGAATGTTATGGGACAGCTCTACATGCTGATTTATTTACTGTCACTCATTCACATTAACCATCCCAGATTCCAGGGTTAGACTTACAGTATATTTAACTGGTGTGTTAAAAGCATTATTGATACAAAGGTCAGCAACCTTTGGGACATCCACTAGAATTTATAATTGGGTTATATGTATTTCAGCAGTGTTGGAGTGTGCAGTACTAGAATCATAATGGTGAAATTTAACAACTTAAAACTAGCATATGGTTTGTGTCTCAAGTAAGTCCCTGGCTGTTACAACACAGGGCATCTGGCTGTTCCAGTTTGGAAGCATTACTTCTCGGCATGCCAAAGTAAATATGATGTTTGTGCAACATTCATGTTGCGGAACCTTCATTTCTTTTCTGATTTCTAATGTCTATACTGGGCGTGAAAAAACATTAAAAGGAAAACTATGTTTATCTATCTATCTATCTATCTATCTATCTATCTATCTATCTATCTATCTATACATAGACATATGAAATATGTATTTTACTTCTCTACAGGGAAAGATTTTTCAGATTTCCTGCCAATATCTGGGGGGCTCTAACAACATCAGAGTGATTACCTGTGCAGGGGATCTGAGGCTGCCCACGGACACATACGGAAAATAAAAGGTTTGGTTTGCAGATGAGAAACAGACTTTGTGTGAAATGTATATATATTTTAGTACTATTGAATTTACTCTTTCAAAATTAAAATGGCTTTGACATGGTACGTATGAGTTATTGAAAAAAAAGACTACTATGTCTTACATAGTAGTCTTAGAATACTATGAGCTTACATAATTCATCACTAACACATGTTAATGATTTCAATAAGCAGACCTACAGTATCTAATTTGTGACCAATGTGTATAATATTAGACCAATTTGGGCAACTGTTTCTCTGACACGCAGTTCTTTAGGCCAAGATGGATAGTGAAGACATGAATCAAAATGGCTACACAGAAGCGCACGGACCCATCGCTGGCATATTTCTGGAGAAGACGAAGGAGAAGATAACCATATATCAAGCCATGAAAAAACGTCTACTAAAGCCAGGAACAGCATTAGCTCTACTCGAAGCTCAAGCTGCAACAGTGGGTATTGTAAACCCAACAAACAACAGAATACTTCCTGTTGCAGATGCTGTTAAAGAGGGCATAGTTGGACCAGAGATGAAAGAGAAACTCCTCCTAGCTGAGAAAGCTATTAGTGGCTATGTAGACGCCTACACCAACCAAATTGTTTCTGTATTTCAAGCTATGCAAAAAGATTTAGTCCCAAGAGATTATGGACTGAGGCTGTTAGAAGCCCAGATAGCCACAAAAGGCCTGTTTGATCCTGTGGACAAGAAACATATTTCAGTTGAATCCGCAATTCAAAAGGGCTACTATGAGAAAGGTTTGCTCAATGACCAGGTGTCAGAGCTGAACGTGTTTTACAATCCAAGCTCTCAAGAGATTCTGAACTACCGAAACCTCCTTAAGAAATGCACTGTGGAGTCTGGCACAAACCTGGTGCTCCTTCCTGTCTGCATTGCCTTCAAAGGTCTGCGAAAAGGCATTTCCTCCACTGAACTCCTTGAATCAAAGATCATTGACAAAGAAACATTTGATGACCTGCAGAAGGGCAATGTCACAACACAGGATGTGATGTTGATGGAAACAGTCAAAGAATACCTGGAGGGAAAAGGCAGTATTGCAGGTATTGTTATACTCGCAACCAATCAGAGAATGAGCATTTACCAAGCCATGAAACAAGGCTTACTTATGCCTGGAACAGCACTGATTCTACTGGAAGCACAAGCTGCAACTGGATTCATAATTGATCCTGTTGAAAATAAAACATTCACTGTGGATGAGGCCATTAAAAACAAACATATAGGCCCAGAATATCATGCAAAACTAAGATCTGCTGAGCGAGCAGTAACTGGATACAAAGATCCATACACAGGGGAAACCATATCTCTGTTTCAAGCACTTTCAAAAGACCTGATTGTTAAGGAACATGGGATTCGCCTGCTTGAAGCACAAATCGCCACTGGTGGAATAATAGACCCAATCAACAGTCACAGACTCCCCACAGCAGTGGCCTTCAAGAGAGGCTATTTTAATGAAGAAATGAAAGGCATACTAGAAGACGCAGGGGATGACACAAAAGGGTTTTTTGACCCAAACACAGAAGACAATCTGACCTATCATCAGCTAATGGAAAGGTGTGTCACTGATCCAGCCACTGGACTATGCCTTCTCCCGCTCCATGATAAATCAACAAGGCTGAATTTCAGCTTCATTGATTACCAAACTAAATCAAGCTTGAAACAGGAGAAAGTCAATGTTACATGTGGGAAATACATGGGAATGAAAGTATCTCTGTGGGAACTGCTAATGTCTGAATACTTTGATGTACAACAAAGGCAAGACATCATTCAAAAGTACAGAGAAGGGAAGCTCAATATCAAGATGATCATAACAACAGTTATGGAAGTCATTGAAAAGTCTGTGAAAACAACTACAGTGACTTTTGAAGGCATTAGAGAAACTGTCACAGCCACACAACTTGTGGAGGCAGATATCATTAGTGAGAAGGTACTGGAAGATCTGAAAAAGGGAAAAAAAACAGTAAAGGATGTGATAGAAGATGAAAATGTGAATGTATACCTAAAGGGGAAAGACAGTATTGCAGGAATTCTGCTTCCTAATTCTCAAATTGTGACTATCTACCAGGCCAAACAGAAACGTTTGCTAATGCCAGGGACAGCTTTGATTCTACTTGAAGCACAGGCAGCTACAGGGTTCATTATTGACCCCATTGGAAACAGAAGGTTTTCAGTAGATGATGCAGTCAAAGCAAAGATTGTGGGGACTGATGTCTGTCAGAAACTGCGTTCAGCAGAGAAAGCAGTCACTGGATACAAAAATCCATATGATGGTAAGATCATCTCCTTGTTCCAAGCCATGCAAAAGGACCTCATTCTAAAAGACCATGGAATTCGTCTCCTTGAAGCACAAATTGCAACTGGTGGGATCATAGATCCAGTGAACAGTCATCGTATTCCTGTCCATGTGGCCTACAAGAGAGGGTACTTCAATGAAGAAATGAATGAGATTCTAAGTGATCCCAGTGATGACACCAAGGGATTCTTTGACCCCAACACCCATGAGAATCTGACATACCTGCAGCTCATGGCCAGATGTGTCACAGATCCCAGTACAGGTCTGTGCCTTTTGCCACTTAAGAGCAAAAGTCTCAAAATTAACATAGATGATAGTCTACGGGAAACACTCAAGACAACAACAGTTACTGTTAGGTATGGCAGGTTCAAGGGTAAGCACACAACACTTTGGGATCTTATAAATTCAGAGTATCTGTCTGAGGAAAAAAGACAAGAGTTCTTCAAGCTCTTCAAGTCAAGAAAGATCACAACTGAGCAACTCACCGTCATCATTTTGGAGATCATTGAGAGTAAAGAGCTAAAACAGCAAGCAGATCTAAAGTTTAAAGGTCTCAGAGGGGAGGTCTCTGTTGTGGATCTTTTGGATCTTGAAATTGTGGATGAAAAAACATACAGTGGTTTGGTGGAGGGCAACCTGACAAGCACTGACATCTTGCAATTGGACAGTGTGAGAGACTACCTACAAGGAAAAAGTTGTGTAGCTGGGGTTATATTACAGCCCTCCAATAAGAAGCTTAGCATCTATGAGGCACAGAGAATTGGTATTCTTACACCAGGTACTGCTCACTGTCTACTTGAAGCACAAGCAGCCACAGGATTTATTGTTGATCCTCTGACAAACAGAAAACTCACAGTGGAACAAGCACTCAGAGAAAAGGTCATTAATCCACAAATGTATGAAAAACTTTTGTCTGCAGAGAAGGCTGTCACTGGCTACACCGATCCATACACTGGCCAAAAGATCTCGCTTTTCCAAGCCTTGAAAAAGGATCTAATTGTCAAGCAGCATGGCATCCGTTTACTTGAGGCCCAGATCGCTACAGGTGGTATCATTGATCCCTTGAAGTGTCTTCACTTGCCCCTTGAGGTTGCGTACAGGAAAGGATATTTTGATGCAGAACTTAATAAAATCTTAACAGACCCAACTGATGACACAAAGGGCTTTTTTGACCCAAAGACACAAGAGAATCTGACATACTTAGAGATGTTGGGCAAATGTGTACAAGATAAGGAAACAGGACTGTTTCTCCTGCCACTGAATGACACACCAAAATCTACTGCAGCAAATCTAAAAACTGACATAGTAATACAGAAGGAGTTTAAAAAGATAACTGTGACCATATCAGTAGGGCGCTACTCAGGAAAGTCTGTCTCTCTATGGGACTTAATTCACTCTGGGTATTTCACAGAAGATCAGCAGCTTGAATTAATTGAAAAATACAGAACAAATAAGATTACTACACAAACCATAATAACAGAAGTGATTTCCACTATTGAAAACCTGGAAAAGACGCAAACTCCCAAAACGGTAATGGGTCTGAGAAAGCCCATTTCTGCACAACAACTACTGGATTCTGATATCATCGATGCTGATACATTCCAAAAGGTGAAAGAAGGAAAATTAACTCTTGAAGCAATAATCCAACATGAATCTGTAAGGGGATACTTGAATGCAACAGGAAGCATTGCTGGAATTAAGGTTCACCCATCCCAAAAAGTAATGACCATATATGAAGCAAAAAAGGAAGAGCTACTGGCACCTGGCCTTGCACTCCTTCTGCTGGAGGCGCAGGCTGCAACAGGATGGGTTATTGATCCCCTTAAAAACAAGTTCTATGCTGTCGATGAGGCAGCCCGTGAGAAAGTAATTGGACCAGATGTACATGAGCAACTTCTTTCAGCTGAACGAGCTGTCACTGGCTATAAAGATCCATTAACAGATGCAACAATCTCATTGTTTGAGGCTGTGAATGAACAGTTGGTTAAAAGAAACCATGGCATTTGTCTTCTTGAAGCACAAGTGGCAACTGGAGGAGTCATTGACCCAAATCAAAGTCACAGATTACCTATTCATGTTGCCATTAAAAAGGGATTTCTAGATGAAGACATAAGCAGAATTCTGCTGAACTCCACTGATGATGCAAAGGGATTTGTTGACCCAAACACCAAGGAAAATGTTTCCTACCATCAACTGATAAAGCGATGTGAGCAAGATGCTAAAAGTGGGCTTCTTCTTCTGCCCCTCTACAAGGAGGAACTGAATATACTTCACACAGATCAGCAAATACAATTAGCATTCAAAAACAAAATTGTTGCTATTGATGCAGGAAAATTTAAAAACAAAGAGGCAACATTGTGGGAAGTGCTGCTCTCTGAATACATATCAGAACAAAAAAGGCAGCAGCTCATACAGCAATACAGGATAGGAACAATGCAAATGGAGGAAATCATTGAAATACTCACAGTTATCATAACAGAGGTGTCATCAAAAGAAAGGAAATTTAAAGGACTAAGAAAGCAAGTGTCTGCCAGTGAATTGTACGAATCAAAGATTATATCAAAAGATCTTTTCCAACAGATAATACAAGGAGAAGTGACTGAGGAAAATGTTAACGCAATGGAATCAATTCAAAAGTACCTTGGAGCAACACATTGTATAGCAGGTGTCAGAGTGGAAGCTACAAAGCAAGTTATGAGCATCTATGATGCCAAAACAAGAGGCCTGCTGACTCCAGGTACTTCTCTGGTTCTTCTGGAAGCTCAAGCTGCCACTGGCTTTGTCATTGACCCTGTGAAGAACAAGAAACTTTCAGTGGAAGAAGCTGTGGCTCAAAAAGTGGTTGGCAATGAGTGGAAAAACAAACTGCTTTCAGCAGAAAGAGCAGTTACTGGGTACACAGATCCATACACTGGCGAAACAATATCTTTGTTCCA
>JAUMTR010000003.1:3031348-3054532 GCA_032270685.1 Microctenopoma stevenorrisi
ACAGATCCATACACTGGCGAAACAATATCTTTGTTCCAGGCGCTAAAAAAAGACCTCATTGTCAAAGATCATGGAATCCGTCTCCTTGAAGCGCAAATTGCCACAGGAGGCATCATTGACCCAGTGCACAGCCACAGAGTGCCGGTGCAGGTGGCCTATGAAAGAGGCTACTTTGATGAGAAAATGAACCAGATTTTGTCCGACCCTGATGATGACACCAAGGGCTTCTTTGACCCCAACACCCAGGAGAACCTCACTTACCTCCAGCTCGTTGAAAGGTGTGTCACTGATCCTGTCACAGGCCTTAGCTTACTCCCTTTGCGCAAAAAATGAAAACCTTTCTTAATGTCTTTATGTTTTGTATAGTTATTGTTTACTGTTGTGAGTTTTTTATTAGTATAATAGTTTTTTAGACAGTACTTTATTTAGAAAGTGCTGAATATTGTCTGAGACAGCACTGTGAGCCAGATATTATGAGAAAGTTTCAATTCTATTTAGGAAGAGGTGCAGATTTGATGAATGTGAATACTATAAACACCATGCACAAAACCATTCAGTTAATATCAATCCCCATCACATGAACCTAACTACGGTAAGCTGAAAATAATTAAGAATATAACAACAGAGCAGCAGCAATCTGTTTCAAATGATAAAAACACAAAATGTCAACACATTTAATGCTATAGATTCTACCTGTGGTTGATTAACATCTGCTGGACTCAATTCACTGGTTCCCAGGCTACTTAACTTTCTTTTTTTATACACAGTATTGCTGTTGTTTTATGTTACATCTGGAATCTATGACTTTGAATTTTTGATACTGATAGGACCACAACTGAGGCCTCTATTACTTTGCCTGCAGCTGACATATTTTTCAAGAGCATTTGGGCAAATGCTGTTTTTACTTAAATATATTTTTTAAGTTAGTGAAATCTCAAGTCAAGTGAATCTTCTGCAAGCCAACTATGTATTTCTTGTATTTGGAAAACTTTTCAAACTGTAATTGGTCCAATAAATAGTTAATAATATTTTGTGTCTTTCTTTGGTCTTCATATATATTGGTTCAGTAAAAACGGGTAAACGTTTAAGGCCTTAATTTGAACAGTTCAATTCAACAAACTTATAAATGCAGTAAGACAGACAATTGAAAATCTTGAGAGCACAGCACTCTCTAGTGGAAAGACGTTATAAAACCAGCTTCATGTGGACAAGTTTGAAACTCTGTACTTTATTTCAAATATTTTGTGACATTTGTCTGCTGTTCTTTTACTTTTACTAGTAAGCAGTGAAGATGTATAAAATCTTCATTACAAAAAACACATTTACAAAACACACCCAAGGAATATTGGTAAACTCCTCCAATCATTGCTTGGTGATTCACATCAATGTACTGTAATTCAACATGTCCATGTTGCCTCATAAACCACAGACGGAGGTCTAGTATCCAAACAATACAAGTCATAAAGAGAAATATTCAAAGACATTACAGTACGCCTTGCAAATTATTTTAACAATATGTTTAACAGTATAAATATTATAAAGAATTACTCTAATTTGTCCAGCAGCTGCTGAATATCTTCTTGGCCGCGATAAATTCTCTTTACACCTCTTGGAAGATAGCGACAGGATGACAGGTTGAGGTAGTTCAGAGTTGTTATTTGGCCGATGACTGACCTGAAAAGTAACAGTAACAGAAGATAGAATAGTGATAATAATAAACATGCACTTTGCAGTAGTAGAGTAAAACCAGGGGGAAACCAGTATGGTGAATACCTGAGGACAGATGGAGTGATCCTTGTCCCACTTAGGTTGAGAGAATGCAGGGTATCCACTTCTTTTGCCTGAGCAAGGTAACTCATGGCTATCTGTAAGTCCTCCTCTGTAAAGAGCTGATTAGCAATATCAAGCTGCTGCAAAGTCTGACTCCACTTCTGGGTCACCAGGTGAAGTTCCTTTTTGGGTGATGACGATCCAATATGGCTGCTGTAATACAGGCCCCAAAACAAACACTCAAGCTCTGCCAAAACAAGGAGAAAGCCACAGGGAAGCACTGATTTATACATATGCTTCACATGTAAACACAACATGTTATAACTGTTAAATAAAGTCATTACTTACAGAAGTATTAAAAATTATTTCAAAATCTATTTCAAATGAATTTAAATTTCTACACCTATATTACCATTTTGATTAAACTACCTATAATAGTAAAGGCATCATTTATGCCTCATTTTAAATCGGAGTAAAGTAATGCAACCATTATTAAAGTCAATGTATAAAATAAAACCTACCAAGACAGGGTAATGAAGCAAGACCACACTGTGTTATTCTTGCACATCCTCGCAGGTCCAGCACCCGCAGTCTGGTGGAGTTGAAGAGAATGTCCCACAAATCTTTGTCGGTCATGTAGGAATAAGACGTGGTTGCGATACATAACTCCTCCAGTAACGGAAAGCCTGATGCCGAGTCAGCACCACTACGCATTGACTTATGAAGAGGCCTGACATTTAGCATTCGGAAGGTCTGATGGGAAGTACAACAGATGTACAATTGAAGTTTCACAAATGGAAACCGACAGTCAAACGTTCAGACACACATATAATTTACCATGTTTGAGTCATGAGTCTTTAGCTGTGCTACCATCACTGCAAGGTTTTTTTTAATGATCAGTTTTTCTTTTAAATTAATAAAATGACAAAAGCGATTCGATTTCTATGTGTGCAAACTTTATGATGGTTGTGTGTGTAATGTACAGGCTTACAAAGGAATCACAAATATGATGAAAAGAAAAGCGAGGCCTACACGGGGAGTGTGCTGCTGACAGCGCATTATATAAATTAGGGTTGTAACTACTGATTATTATTATTTATTAGCCATCTTGTTTCTACAATAAAAAATTCCATTGTGACATCTTTTATTTTCTTGTTTTGGTTCTTTTGTTTTCCAACCAAGAGACAAACATTTGTCATCTGCACTAGAATAGAGCTTCATTTGCTCTCTGGGTCTGTACAATTTATTACGCATAAGAAGTGCTGTGACAGACTCATTGTCAGTTATCGCATACACTGCTAACAGTGGCACCGCCACTTACAAGTGTGGTTGCATTTTGTGTTTACTTGTGTCATCTTTGTCAAGTATTTAAATTTTCTGGATGGTCTGAAGTGTGACAAAAATAGGAAATCAGGAAGGGGCCAACTTTTTCACGCCGTTGCAACATTTAACCTACCACTGCAACTTAAACACAGTATGAAACAATAGCCATATTAGCACATTTCACTTTTTTACCTTGAGTTTTGGGCATGCCATCTGTAGTGCCTGGATGCAAACAGATAGTTCACAGTCTTTACTGTCGAGCTTTGTGTTGACCTCCAACAACTCTAAATCGGGACAGCATCCCCTCTGGAAAGACAAATGCAATATGTTATGTGCATCAAGTATGATCTTTGGCTTTGATTAATCTGTGGCTTGCAATTAAACAAACAATAAAATATCAACAACAATAATAAAAAGGGGGCTTACGGTAATGGCAGTCAGAAGTCTGTCATTCTTTAGTCCCTGTGTGAACCAAATTTGCCTGATTTGGCTCCCATGATTTTCAAGGTACTCCAGCAGTCCGTCAACCTGGAACTGCAGAAAAGGTTTATACAAGTCTATATGTAACCAGATCTGGTGTGTAAATTGACATGGTTCGAAATACTGGCTGTGAGTGGTGTGTGGGCAATACGTTGTCTTCATTTAGAAGTCATATTCTAACCCTAACCTAATCCTAGGAGCTTTAAAGTTGACTGGCTCGTACTTAGTGTTCGCCACAATACAGGATTTGAGTGCAACTAAGAAATAATTGTTTGCTACTTTTTCTACCAAACATACTTCTGAGTACTGGAGATTTATACTCTGTAGAGACCGGCTGTGCAGACCGAGAGTGTGGAAAGCCGTCGCTGTCAGGCCTGTGCAGTAAGAGAGCGAGAGGGAGCGAAGATGAGGGCAGAACTGCGACACAACCTAAATTTGATCACAACACAAAGTTAAAAAAAACAGAGTGCATGGAAAACATAAAAGTTTAAACACAAGTCTCGAGATTTAGAAAAAAAATACAATTAATTGGAAAGTGTATAAATATTGTATGACATAAATATTATATGCTTTTATTAAATGTTATGGCTTCTTTAAAGCAATCATGAATAAATGGAACTTTCACTTATTCAAATTTTTTCATCTTTACTTATTTCATCATTATTGTCAAATATCCCACAAGTTGACTTTTTTGACAAAGAAATGTCAGGAAAACAGTGACGTAGTCACAATGACTCACCTCAACTGCATAGTTAACATTTTTTGTCCAGTGACAGAGGGAGAAATCTCGCAGCTGGGATAATCTAGGAAAGAAGAATACTTTATAACACAATTCACATTTATATATATCAAACCTCCTTAATAAATACCTAATTTGTGCCAGCCAGTTAAAAGTGTCCTTAATCTTGTTCTCAGTTTTAGGCAACTGTTTTTTTCCTGGTGCAATCCAGCAGTGACTTAGAGTCACTTTACGCCACAGAACGGGACTAGCCGCAGCAGCGTTCCACAAACGACAAACTCTCCCGACTCTAAATCAGAAACACAATAGACAAAAGGCATTTATTTCTCTTCTAGGTAATATCTTTAAATTAGTTATTACTGATTGTGAATAAAATAAAAAATGAGTGGAGAAATTAATCAGCTTTTACAATGATGATGAAAATAATTGTTAGTTGCTTAACTAATAGTGAATAGTAAATGCAGACAAAATCAAACATCAATACCTGATGTCCAAAGCAATGAGGTGTGCATATGTAACCATTATACGTAAGAAACAATTCAAGCTGAAATACAGCGTCACTGTGACCTACATGCTGTTTACTGGACACAGTATTGAAAAAGCGGGTAGAGTAGACATACATTCAAAAGTAATTACTACCTGCACAAAAATGGCACAGCACCATCTTGGTTCACCACCATCTGAAAAATATTGATTAGCACCTCCTCAGGAAGATTCTGACCCCATCTGTTGTCTGTTGTTTTCTGTGGCACAAACACAGTAGTGTCCTCCTCCATCTTAACTACTGGATTATTTTCCACTTGAGGTTTAGAACGGACTGTCTTTCTTTTCTTAATCTGGCTGGCTTTTAACTTTCCTTTGGATAGCTTTTTCTTTTTGCTTTTCTTCCTTGGGGGGGTCCAGGCTGAGCCATTATAATGAGACATAGTACTAGAAATGACAAGAAGCATATCTTCCCCTTGATGTATCGTGTAGCCAACCTGAGCAGACCTGGGGACTCTGGCCTTTTTTTGCTTCTTTGCTTTTGCATTTGCTGGTTTACCAACTCTCCTCTTCAAAGATGACGTCTTTGACTTTGGTTCATCTTTACTTTGACCTGATGTATTTGAAGTGCTTGGTGCGGCATCTTCTTGTCTTTCGCTGTGGGCTGAGGCTTCTGCTTCAGATGGATCCATAGCGTGATACTATCTAGTCTTCACAGTGAGTTTCATTCCAAGCCACCCAGACATCAGCAGAGACAGATCAATGTCTGAAACAGTGGCGAGCAAAAATTAGATCAAAACCTACTTGTGTGACTAAAAAGCATTGATTTCACAGCAAACTCATGACTCTCAAGATTAACCACATGTTTAACGACTAAAACAATAGAGCAGAATCCTGCACATACTAAATAAACCCCATGTATATGACTAAAGCTGTGCAAATATTTGGACCGATCACAAAACTGATTGTTTCATCGTTCATTACAGTTTTCCGTCTGTATGATAGCACCGAGGTCCAGGCCTGATAAAAACTGGCATATAACTTTGTAGGTAAAAAGAACAACACTAACAAGTGAAAGGTCGTCAGGAGCGCAACAATAACAAAAATACCAAATAGTGAAAAATATAATCGTCTCTTAGTTTTCGTAGTGGTCGTAAACAGTTAAACAGCCAGCTATTTTACCATTTCTCTGATCATTTGCGCACATTTGCGTTTTAGGTCGCAAACATTTACTGATCACAGCATCTTGGTCGTGATGGTTTTTTGTTGTTAGCTTAGCTGGCTAGCTAACAGTGAGCTAACGTTAGTTTACTAGTCGCCGTACATGCTAAAACAGCGCGGAACGTGGCACCGCACACATATTTATCGTGACTCACTAACAAACACTGACAGTAGAGGCGTTTACTGAAACTAAAACATTGGATAATATCGAGCATTACTGTTTCATTACCTGATGCCAGTCTGTGAAAATGCATCTAACCCTCCAGTACCAACAATGCATTATTTAATCTCCCTGTGATTGGCGGAAACCTCAAAAAGCAGCCCGCCTTCTGTGACATTGTCCAATCACTGAGCAGCTCGTTGTTTTCATCGCTCCACCGTCGTGTGTTGAGAAGCAAAAGCACGGTGTTGTACTTTCTAGGTAAGAACATCTATTTGTAAATTTTTACATTTTGATTATGTAAAAATGCTGTAACATATAAAACACATATTTTAATATTCACGGATTAATGCATTTTAGTATGCTTAAGTTCCTGAAGGTAAAGTTGGTGCTAACATTAGCATGTGGCTCAAAGCTAATATTAGCATGCAGATTTAGAACAGTGGAGCACTGACAAAGATTTGCAGATATGGTTTTAACCAGAACTAGTTAATGACACAACAAGCCAATACATAATATTGGCTCAAGGTGTATCATAATTTGATCCGAAAGCAACAGAATAAACTATGATTCTTGTATGTTCAGGTTATTATCCAGGGGGTAGGTCTTATATCACCCCTGCACCCCCTCTCAGATTTGCACATAAGAATCAGAAATACTTTACTAATTCCTGAGGAAATTATAAGGTCTCAGTTGCTCTGTGACAGTGAGAAGTTAAGTCTAGTGAAGAAATACAAAAAAGAAAGGTTTATAATATTATGAATACAATATGATACAACAACAAAATATGATTATAATAGTTATAAGTTATAGTAGGCTGTTTATGCAGTCAGCCTGTGAATTATTGCAATAAGATGGCCACAGGGAGGAGGGATTTCCTGTTTTCCTAAAACTGGCCAACAGATCATGGAGTGGTTGTTAAGTATTGTCCAGTATTGTTCTCCTTTTGGACAAAATTTCCCCTCCAGCTCCATCCTCACTATGTTATTGGCTTTCTGAATCAGTTTGAGAATCTAGCGTCCACAGCCATTAGCCTGCTGCCCCAGCAAGCAATAGAGGATGGCACTGGCCAGGACAGACTCAACATACAGTGCTGAATATACACGTGCTGAATGGAAAGAGACAAAAAAAAAGTCTATTTTCCTTTGTGACTTTGTTTTGTTTTTAGGAAAGGAAAGGTGTTACTTTTCCTACTGAGCTTCAACATCCTGTTTTTGTGTATGTAAATGCAAAGGGAAGGGGTTTTCCAGCAGGGGTAAATGCTTTAGGACAACACTGAATGTATGACACTTCTACCTATTCTATTTCTTCTTCTGGCTCATTCAGGAGCACACAGTTTATTTGTATACTACATAGAACATAAAAATATCAAATAAATCTGCATTAATGTCTATAGAGTCTATAGACATTTGTTTAGGCATTAGTTGGTAGATGAGACTTATCTGCCTAAATGGTAAACTGATATTAAAATAGATGCACTTAGTACACAGCAATACAAAGAAAACTGCTGTAGTTCTAAACATGGTAGTGGAACTTAAAAAACACAAATTGCAATTGGAGCATTCAGTTTCACGTATTCAGTTATTTGTAGGTTTGTGATTGTCAACCGGTAATAAAAAAGAACTTACTGAATTCATCCCTAATTTTCCTTCGTCATTCTTTTGATGCTAATTAAAGAATTCTATTGTTTCTCTGTTAAAACAGTTCACGATGGAGGAAGGCGAAGATTTTTCCCTTTGTGGTAAAGCAGCTGTAACGGAAGCTAATCTGAGTAGGTTAAAAACATATAAACTCAAATGTATAAACTACTAAACAAATGTAAATTTTGTTTCTTTAATCCACTTAAATCCAGCATTTCATTACTTTGGTAAGTTCCTTTTGTTGAAACGCTCTTTGTTGAACTTTTGTTTTTTAGGAGATGAGTACTACTGGAAGCTAGTTGCGGATTTCATTGGTCCTCAGTCAGGAGAAGGTTTAGAGGTTGAACAGGCTCCATGCAAGAACAGACTTTTGATTCAAGTTGGGCTCATAAAAGAGGATAATAATTTTCCATGGATTGCCATTGTAGATTGGCTCAAGAAAATCTTCCCTGAACATTGCTCAGCTGATTTTCGGCGTTTGATTGAAAGAGGTATCGCAACAACACTGAGTCTGGGAAAAGATGCAAGGCTGTCCTTCCTGGAAACAGACGTCAACTTTAACTTTGTTGGCCCAATATGTGACAGCATCGGAGTGGAACGTCAGCATCTCTTGCAAATGAGAGACTTCTCTGAGCGAGCAAAGTTAATTGAAGTGACAAACGGATTGATTCTTGAGTTGAGCCACTTTATTACCAGAGAGAAAATTGCCCCAGTTGTCATTGTTACTTGGCTTAGAAACTTCAATGCTGAGTTCTGTAAGAACGGTGATGTTCAAAAAGAATATAAAGTCCTTCGAGCTAAGATAAAAAAGTTAAAACTGTACAGTCGGAATTATGAAACAAGAAGCCACAGGAGGAACGTAGCAATGGAAAATTTGCTTCAAAGTCCATTTGAGCTGGTGCGGAAAAAAACACCCAAATGTCTTATGAAGAAACGCATGAGAAGAGAAGAGCCCTTGGATCATGAGAAAGTCAGAATCAAGGAAGAATACGAGAGCTATGAAATCATGCCAGGTGAGGGTTCTGGGATGAACAGAGGCGTGGTGAAGAAAGTCATACTGAAAGAACACGTCTCTGCGTTTGATGAAATCGACGATGGTGTGCGTGTATTCAACGCTCAAAAAGAAAAGCCCGATAGGAAAGCTGAGGCTCTGACCCTGCTTGACATTGCAATGCTGTCTGTCCAAAAGCTGAAAAGTGTTTACGGTGGGAAAACCACAACATGCAATCAAGTCTCTTTGGACCTCCTGAAAAATCAGTATACGCTGACATGCAAGGAACATCCTGCCATGGCAGAATTTGATAAGAAACTTGATTCCCTCTGTGAAGACATTTCCCTGGCCTCTCCCATGGTGTTTTTACATTACAATGCCAATTTCCTTGTTGACCTGCATGACGCAATTGATCAGCATATTATGAACTTTGAGAACGAGATCATCCTGTCTACTGGAGAGAAATTAGGCCGCGACAAGTTACCACGGTTCAGGAACTTTGTAAACATGTCAGAAAGTGCGACTTCTCGCTACATTCACATGGCTTCTGATATCTTGAGCCCCCGCATGCCCGATAGACCAAACTATAGAAAATACTGGGTAGCATTCTGTAATGAGAAGGACAATCCCTCCAAACTCGCAGTAAATGAGTCAAACCGGTTCAACAACTACTTTGAAGCTGCGGCAGGATTTGTTCACCACCACAAAGAGATAGGGCTGTTCTTTTCCGACTTGCTGTCGATAAATAATGACACATGCCCAAACATCATTCTCGAGAGCGTTGCCGCAGATGCTAATGATTCTGTGATTCAGAGCCTTGTGTGTGTTTTGGCCATCATTTACTGCAAAATCCTTGGTCCTTACTGGCAGCTTCTGAAAAGCTCGGGGGAGTACTCGCGCTACAGTCAGCACTTACTCTGTCTCTACCAAAGGTTCCTTGACTGGTCCAAAAATCCTTCAACTCTGCTGGAACCTGAAGGGGACACAAATCTGTTTCTGCAGTTCCCATTGCAGGAGAAGATCTTTAATGGGGTTTTTCTTTACTGCGGTCAGTGGCATACCAACAGGGATCTGATCAGAGCTTGCTTGAAGAGGACAATAAAAGTGATTGCAGCCGTCACTGAGGAACACCTGAAGGACTTCCTGCCAGGAGGAACATATTCCCAAATGCCTTCGCCAGATGTGAGGTTGCAGCTGGAAAGTTGCACATTCTCTGTCCTGATGGCAGAATATCCCTTCGGCCACGCGTACCCTTACAAGAAGAAAAGACCAGACAAGTCCCCCAAGAGCTCCTTGCAGAAGAGTTTATCGGACAGCAGCAGCAGTGAGGAAGATGAAGAACAGTCCGTTTCACTCGACGATAGCTCCAATGATTCTTCTGCATGGCAGGAAAAAAGGAGTACCCACTTTGGCCAGAGCGATGAAATTGTGAATAAAGATTACAGATGTAAAAGGGAAACGGTTGCAAGGATACAGCGAGAGGAGATTCTGGAAAACATGGACAGGGATTACATTATAGCTACAGTAAACAGGAATGGAGGACCGTGCAGGTCGCAGCCAGATGTCGACAGAATGATGCTCAGATTTGATGGAAAATCCAGAGTTGAGAAACGGGAAGGAGTCCGTTGTGAGATACTGTACCAGAAGCTGATTCTCAACAACACAGACCCACACTTGAATTGTGTTTTTCGCAACTTAACAGAAATGGTTTTGAAGCTAAAACTTACGCTTCCTCGCATTAAACCTGGCTACTCGCTTGTTTTGGCGCCTAAAAAGACGAAAATAAAATCTCAGGAACCAGTGGACGTTGACGTGGAGCACGGTGAGACCAGCAGCATGTAAGACATTAAATTGCAACTATTTGAGCGAAAGGAAAAGTGGAACAGAAAGGGGAAGAAATCTGTCGTAACATGCGACTCCCTCATATGATCATGCAGAAGTGACCTCAGTTTATCACTAATGTAGGATTCTAGAAGCAACAGGTGCAACTACCATGCGCGCTATTGGATGGATTGATGATTTGATTTTATGACATATTTTTGATATGATACATTTCTTTACCTTTCATGATATTGAGTCTGTTCCTGTCTGTCATTTTTGTTGTTGCTTTTATTATTTTATTCAATCATGTTTTGTACCCATTGTGATGATGCAGAGGTTGGACAACAACTAAATCAAGTTATACTGTATGAACCACTCTCAAAATAAACATCTTTCTTAATAATGTGTTGAATTTACGATCAATCAGTATGGTAAGCAGTAGGTTTCGTGAATCATCGGGATTAGATCTTAAAATCAACCCATTGGAAATTTAAATTCATTACGTCCATTAACCTTTCAGTCACAATATAGCATTTAGTTTTTCAAGTAGAAGCATTTGTGATTGCATCTCAGACTTCACCCTCACCAGTGTGCTAAAACTAAATCTTCCCTGGGAGGAGCTTGAGATTGGGTATTTGGGTCACTGTGTGAAATGTCAAGACATTCTGTTTGTACTTTCGCATATAAAGCCAAAGTTACTGACTGCCTGAAGAGATCATGGGTGTTCAAGCATCATTAAGAACACAGTATTTCATACAGAGACAGCTGATTAGGTTGACATTTCACCTAGTTCAGCAGCAGGCTGAGAATAACTTCGATATTTTACTCATGACAAGGTGTAAACATAGAAGCACCTCCCCAGTTTTGTGTCATAAAAGATAAATATTTGTAAAACAGAGTTCTGAAGTGTAAAATTTAAGGGAAAACCAAAACGAACTCACGCGGTTTATCCATCCGCGCTCAGGGACGACGGTGTGTTTAAGGTAGTTGGAAAACCGAAGCGTCTCAGAGAATATGAGTAACGCAGTCACAGAAAAGCGTTATGAAGTTTGGGAAGTTGGTGAAACTGGGGGCTAAGTTAAACATCTTTCAGACAGATTGTTATACTATAATAATCCCCCAAAAGTTATTATGTAGGGATTCGACAGAAAAGTAACTTGCAGCTAATTAAAACTTGACAGAACTTCAGGAATAGAGTGCAGTAAAAACATTGGAATTGTAGTGAAGTAACATACTCAGCTAAGTAAAATTATTTAAAACCTATGCTTACTTTTGATATCAGTAGTAGAAAGTAACAAAACACATTTCTCAAATGTTGTATTATGCATTTTGACCCCACAATTCCAAACAATACAAAAATGTTATTAATCCCTGGCGAGAGTAAAAGTATAACTTTTCCCGCTGAATTGTGATGGAGAAAAATAAACTTCAGTAGTAAAACATTTTGGCTGTTTACGAGCAGTACGCGAAGGCAACCAAAATAAAGGGGCGGGGACTATTCCACCAACGTCCGCCACACTCCTGGTTGATGTTCTACACATTTTGTGGAGAACACGTTGTCGGCTTGGTGGCCAAATATAACCATACGGGGAAAGCGGCACAATGTCGAGCGGCTGGTGGAGCAGTGCGGCGGTGACCCACGGGCTGACGGCTCTGTTCGCCATGGGCTCCTGGGTTTCCGTCAATAGCCTGTGGGTCGAGATCCCGGTGATTGTCAACGAGCTGCCCGAAGGTCAGTCTGTACAGATAACGTATATCTGTCTAATTGTTCGTGTTGTTAATTAGAATCAGGCTTTTGTTATAACACCAACACATCGCTATGGATATATTTATTTTTATTTAGCCTATTATTCGATGACTCGTTGATGTTAGCTTGTGACGTAAGCGTTAGCTAGCCACACGTTTACCTGAATGCTTCGCAACAACAGGGATAACTGAGCATTACTGTTTTAATATTATGTCATAGGTATGTATATATGTGATTTAGTTTTAGCACCTCTACGGTGCCGTAGAACAGAATGAGTTCATAGAAACGTATAACTGCACTTTTCTGTGAGGTGCTGGAGACAACCAGTCACATTTGTGCACCTGACACCTGTCGGTGCCGCTTTGAGTCCAGCCACAATCTACAACCTTGCATCTGATGCTTCTTTGTCGCTGTGCCTCCCCCCACCAGAGTAGCAGCGGGGACTCAGGAAAATATCAGCAGTTTGGACCCGAACTCTTTCAGTGCATGCATTTTTTCTTTCTCTTTGCTATTTGGGCTAATTGTGACCTGATGAATGTAAAGACAAAGAATTGTCTTTTTATGTGATGTAGTTTCTGAGAAAAGTTATCTTATGTTTTAAAGCTTGTTAAAAAAAACAACTATAAAGTCATTATTGAGTAATGATGTGCTAAAAAAAAGAAGAGAAACAACAATTGTGTTGCTTTGAGCAACGGCTCATTTGAAGCGCTGCTAACAGCTGCTGGAAGATGTTTGTAACACAGTACAAACAGTTTAAGTAAAACGTCCTCAGAGTTGTCAGTGTTAATGAAACAGCGGCCTGCTTTGAATAAAGTTGATTTGGTACCAATGAGGAGAACCTCATTAGCAAATGACTAATTGTGTTTATATGTTGAGATGGGAGGGAGAGAGGCAGGAGTTCCTCAACTCAATTTGCCGATGAGGCGATTTCCAGTGGGATGGTGAGAATTGTTGATGTGACGTGATCCAGATCTGTATGAAAGAATTAGCACAAGCATGGATTCTGTGAGGTTTTAGTGACCGCTGGTCAGCCTGCATGGACGTTTTATTAAGACTGCAGAGAACGTGTAAATATTCCTGACCGATGTTCGTCTTCTCTCGCCTCAGGGTGGAATCTGCCTGCCTACCTCTCAGTGCTGATAGCGTTTGGGAACCTGGGTCCGATCGCAGTGACCATCACACACCACTGTGCCCCGGGAAGATTAAATGAAAGCCTCGTCATTTACTGCATCCAGGTGCTGGCGGTGGTGACGTCTGCTTTTCTGGCCGTCTTCTGGCAACACACCGTCACAGTCGCTGGACAGGAGAGATCTGTACCGTTCCTGCTCTTCACGTTTTTGTTATCTCTAGTTTGTTGTACATCCACCGTCACCTTTTTGCCTTTTATGTTTCACTACCCACCTCAGTATATTCGTACTTTCTTCATAGGACAGGGCCTCAGTGCCTTGTTTCCTTGTGTCGTAGCCTTAGGTCAAGGTGTTGGCAAACTGGAGTGTAAAACAGTGAACGGCACGGTGCGCCCCGATTATTTAAAAGAGAGCTTTCCTGCAGAGAACTTCTTCTGGTTCTTGTTCGTGATGCTGTTCGTCTCACTTTTAAGTTTCGTGGCTTTAACGCGCAGACAGACAAAGTCACAGCAGGACACACCGCGACAGGACTCCGACACTTCAGCATCGGCGAAGAACGGGGACGAGACTCATCCGCTTCACAACGAATCCACACCGGTGTCGCACGAGCAGGTGCAGGTGAAGGAAAAACCGCGTGTGCGGGCATTTTGGACACCGCACAACATCTACCTGCTGGTGCTGCTCGCGGTCTCAAACGCCCTGACCAACGGAGTCCTGCCCTCTGTGCAGAGTTTCTCCTGTCTGCCCTACGGCACCATGACCTTTCACCTCTCCGTGGTTCTTGGCAACATAGCAAATCCTCTGGCCTGTTTTTTAGCCATGTTTGTTATTCTCAGGTGAGAAAATAATAAATGTTGAGCATGTGTTGTTGAGCTTAATAACTTTCTGATTATCTGTGGTCATCTCTACCTCGTCTTCCAGGTCCTCCACAGGTCTTGGGTTTTTGTCTGTAGGAGGGGGGGTATTTGCTGCATATCTTATGGCGTTGGCAGCACTCAGCCCGTGTCCACCTCTCTTAGGAACCTCTACTGGTGTGGCATTAGTGGTACGTGGTGATACTCACTTTCAAATTTACTTGTTCTGATTTACTCTCTGCCAAAATAAAAGTACCACTTTTATTGCCCCCTACAGGTCACGTCCTGGATTGTTTTCACGGGCATCTTCTCCTATCTGAAGGTGGTGATTGGGACCTTGCTACACGAGGCGGGGCATGCCGGCCTGCTGTGGTGCGGCATCTCCATCCAGGCTGGCTCCCTTATCGGTGCCCTCACCATGTTCCCCCTGGTCAACGTGTATCACGTGTATCGCAGAGCTCAGGAGTGTGTGGATAACTGCAGTTAGCAGGAGTGAGACATGTTTCTTTAAATGTTTTTTAAGTTCTGTTTTTATGCAGCACACAGTCACTCCTCATGAATATGACTGTTTTAAATTCTGTTTTTTAAATATGCACTCACAGCATCATGTCTGAGACATCCTCTCCTTTCTCTGAAGGAAAAACCTGCCCTGATAATCCGCACACTGGCCGCGTTGTTTGTCTCATACGTTATACTGAACCTCTGTAAGTGAAGTTGTTCGCAGCAGAAACAGCTGCTGGTGGGTTTTTTCCCACTACAGCAGATCGTGTGAAAGTTACGTACTCAGGGACACGATGTTTAAGTCACGACAGATATATTCACACTGCACAAGCTGTGGTTACTTTAAACTGTCTGACTGCCTCTCACTACTGAGTTCACATACATGTTGAATGTGATTAGATTAGCAGTCAAGCTGAAGTCAGTATTACGATCATTACGAACACACTAACTTTAAACACACTGCTCATACATTTTGTGCCAAAGTTCTGTTGTTTTTCTACAAACTGCTTTTGTAATTTACTGATTATTATTTGATGTTTTGAGTTGAATTCATTCCTAAAGTGTTCTGTATTTTAAAATCAGTAGCTGCTTGGTTAACAAGGACTTTATTATGCATAAGAACAAATGTATTGACTATGCAGCTACCGTACGTGTAGTTTATGAAACTATAAAGTTTACAGAAGCGCTGTAAAATGTGCCTTATGTGACGATTGTGATTCTGTTTGTTTTTCTGTATTGATATCAATATAGTTTTGTGCTGACTTTACACAGACTGGCTGTTCTCTGTTTTCTTGACCGTTGTCCTTTCCTAAACCTTCAGCTCTGTTGTGCATCATGCGACACGAGTGGCTGATGCTGGTGAACAGTAAAGGTTTGTTGAAAAGGCCCTGAAGCTATTTGAGGCGAGTTCCCTGCACTGTTTAACTTTACTGAATAAGCAATATTAGCTCAGCTCAGAGGATTAACGCACAGAACACACACTGTAATTTCTATGAACAAAGCTTAAATCCAGATGTCACTGTACTGTGGTCACTGACTTCTATCCCACACTTTAACGTTCTGAAGCTGAGTGAGCTGTGTTATAGAAGTGCAGTTTTCATCGTAACCATGTTGGATGTTCATTTCGTTAGTTCAGGGTTAAGCTACGAAGAGTTTTCCATCAACCAGTGTATAATAGTTTTCTGTTTTCCCACCAGTTCTTAGCAACTCCTCTGAATGAGTTCATAAAGTCACATGCGGTCCAAATGAATATCCGGAGGAGCTCCAGCAGATCTACAGAGTTCAGCCTCACAACGTTTTAATAACTGGTCCTTTGTTGAGTTTGGTGCACATCACCGAAAAGAATCAACATCGTGCAACATCCAGTTTTACAGGACCCCCAACTCTCACCCCCCTAGTGTGGAGGAAGCCAGCATGCTAACTGACCACAGTTGGCGACCTCCAGGACGACTCAAACTGCAAACAAGAGGACCCCCAGGTTTCTCGAAACATAAATAACACATTAGGTACTTTTACCCTCTGATTTCATACACTTTTGTCTAGAAAAATGTTTTTGATTATCGTGTATTTATTTGATAATGTGACGGTAGGAGGAGGACAGGAAATGTGGGGAGAGAGTCAGTGTGACACGCAAGAAACCACCAGGATCCAGCAGCTGTTGTCTATGAATCACATGTTTAGTGGATAGTTTGTAAAGGAAATGATGTGCATCGAAATCATTTGGTTTAATTTACATATTAAATGGGATTATAACGCGTAAACCACCCTTTGATCAAATGGTCTTTGTCCACATGTTAAGATGCTAATGAGTGTGCTAAGATCTCCAGCATCAGTTCAGCAGACATGGGCCTTTTCTAGTAACATTTCCACGACTAAATGAATAATAAATAATAAATGAAATGTGTGGTTGTGTAACTCAACAATGTAAACACGTCACGCTGTTCCACCTCTGCTCCCAAGACCCCCTCAAGCACAATTAAAGAATTCTGTAGATTCTTAAGCACACGTACTTCAGGGCAAAGAAATGGGGGGTGACATCATGTGACCCTTATAAAAAACAGTGAAGGTATTTAAGGTTAACACAATGATCAGTTAACCAAACATGTGCCACAGTTGGCTACAAGCTCACACACCCACTCGCTCCAAGGAGGGTTTAATCCCGTAGTGCACACAGTTTACTGCACAGGACTTTGGCTTTTCTCTCGCTGCTCCAGCTCTTCACCAAGCAGCAAGTGAGTATCTGCAGGGATGCACACTGTCGTCCTTTTGATTTTTACATTTTAAATGTTTGTCTGCATGAGGGGAAAACTTATTTTCTTTACTCGAGTAGAGAGTCCTTCAAAAAAAATCTGTTTAGTCTTTGATAATGTGATAAAATCCTAATGCCCAAGAGCTAAATATCCACATTCAGTGAGTTTAATGCTAACAAAACCTTCCTTCTTCTTCTTCATGTAAAGCTGTGATCGTCGTCTCTGATATAACACACAGCCTGCTAAGTTTTATTTTTAGTTCACATTTTGCTTTGAAGATCCACAAACACGCTGCAGGAGTTTCCGAGAATTATTTTCCTCGTTCTTTCATTGTTCACAGCCTCCACGGCAAGAGGCTTCTAATTCAATGGACAATGAAGTGGTCAGATGTTTTCTCACGTTGAGTAACAGTTTATCAGTCTTCCTCTGCCACACACGGCTGTTTTAGGTGGGTTTAGCTCCCTCACTGAAAAAAACCAAGCATTTAATGAATGTTCATCACACAACAGGCTTCATAAAACCTTTATGAGGTTCTGGCAGAAGACACTTCCTGATGCTGTAGAGAATCTGACTTATGTCGTCGTTTTAGTCTCTGCAATTATTTCTTATTCTTTTGCTGCTGACGCATTCAACCCAGTGATTAATTTACTCTTATCAACACTAATACAATCAAATCTGTGTTGCGTGTTGTGGAATCCAGCTGTTATCCCGTCAGTACTCCAGCTCCGACTTTCAGCTAAAACCAACTAAACAGAAGTTCATGGCTAATCTTAGATATATAATATAATATATACACTATTTTGTAGCAAACATTTAGAACAGTTACTGAAAACGATTTTTTGTGAGGTAGATATGGAACTTTATAGATTTATATCAGTTATATTTTTATGAGCAAAGTGAAAACATGTTTTTACTCATAAACCTATCCTTTCTTGCCTTTTTTTGCAGGGGAATCTCCATCATGCCACTTCTCACCCACCTGTTGGCGTGTCTCTTCGGGATGGGCTCCTGGGTGTCCATCAATGGCCTCTGGGTGGAGCTGCCTCTGATTGTCCCTCAGATCCCGGAGGGCTGGTATCTGCCTTCATATCTCTCCGTCCTCATCCAGATGGCTAACGTTGGCCCTCTCTTTGTCACCCTGATGCATCGTTTCCGTCCCGGTGCCCTGAATGAGGCAGCTGTTATATATGTGATCGTCGGTCTGGGTACCGTGGCGAGTTTCCTGCTGAGCTTCTTCTGGAAGGAGACTGTCGTGGTGGCAGGTGCTCCTCGCAGCGTGGCCCTCCTCGTCTTAACGTTCTTCCTCGCTGCCGTTGACTGCACCTCCTCCGTCACCTTCCTGCCCTTCATGATGCGCCTCCGGCCTCATTATCTCACCACATACTACATTGGAGAGGGTGTGAGTGGCCTCCTGCCCGCTCTAGTAGCTCTGATCCAGGGGGCTGGGGTGGTCCACTGCATTAACAGCACCCAGTCTTTGAATGACTCCTCCAACAGCTCTGTGACCTTTGACCTCCAGGCTCGGTATCAGCCAGCAAACTTCTCCGTCGAGGTGTTTTTCTTCTTCCTGAGTGCCATGATGCTGGTGTGTCTGGCAGCCATCATGCTGCTGAACTACCACCCGGCTGTGGCCCGGGAGCATCCCAGTGATCGATACACCGATGGGGTGAGAGAGAAGTCTCACAGGAACAGAAAGTGTGTCGAGCAGAAGCCCATGATGGATCCGTGCAGACCTGAAAACCGGAAACGCAGAAGCAGCTTTGGCAGCGGCTCTTACAGTTGGATGGAGGTGTTTTACATCTTTGTGATCCTGGCGTGGGCGAACGCTCTGACCAACGTGGTGCTACCCTCAGTGCAGTCGTACTCATGCATGCCATACGGGACCAGCCCATACCACCTATCAGCCACGATGGCTGCTCTGGCCAACCCGCTGGCCTGCTTCATCGCCATGTTCCTTCCTGTAAGGTCAGTTTCTTCTGCTCAAAGTTTAGTGCAAGATACAAGATGATGAGGACGACGCAGGCATCACAGTTCAATTCACCCAAGATCACAGAGGTTACGATGCAGACTTTTAATTTGCATGAGGAAAAAACACATTTAATCGAATAAAAGAGAAAAAAACAGCAGGAAAATAAAAATCAAAAAATAAAGTAAGTTCTCTAAATATTTATAATTTGTAAAATAAGGACAAAGTTCGACAGGATGTTTACTACTTCATACCTTTATGTTATCAAACATCCAATTTGAACCTATATATATATATATATATATATAAAACCTATGGCTAGTACATCCTAAAACTAGCAATGAATGAAATCAGAGCACGAGGCCTTCACAGGTGAGCGCAGCCTGAGGAGAGTGTGTTCACTATGACACATGGGGGAAATGTGAAAACCAATATAACCTGAATGATTGTGATGCTGCGGATCAAGTTATCAGTGTAATGCATTCAAGTTCCCACGAGGAAACAAAGTCAAAGCAGTTTGTATTCTTCTTCCTTATCTCACAGGTCCCTGCTGCTGATGGGGGCTCTCACAGTGATCGGCAGTGGTGTTGGAGCCTTTATAATGGGCATGGCGGTGCTCAGTCCATGCCCACTTCTGGTGAACGACACGTCAGGTGGCGTCATCATTGTGAGTTCCGCACAGCTAAGCCTCATTTATGAAAACGTCCCGCATCATCTTCTTATTCACCAGATTATAAGTGAATCCTTGTTCCTGAGGACACACTTCAGACTTTCCTGTGTCTGCTCCACAGGTGTTGGCCTGGATCGTCTTTGTTCTCACTCTGTCCTACGTGAAGGTGATCATCGGTGTGATCCTGCGCGACGAGGGCCACAGCGCACTCGTGTGGTGTGGAGCTGTAGTTCAGCTGGGCTCTCTGCTGGGAGCTGTGACCATGTTTCCACTGGTCAGCGTGTACGGGTACTTCTCCTCAGGAGACCTGTGCAACACAGAGTGTCCCTAAAGGGAAGACTGGGAGGAGCAGCAGCCTGACTGAAACACGTGAAAAAGACCAATGTCTTGTTTTTTTTCTCATGATTTATTTACATGGCAACATCTGGAAAAGAAACCGCACAAGCACAAATACAACAAGTGAGTGTCAGAGCAGCTCTGCTGGGCGTGCTGCATCAGGCAGGAGGACAGATGTCGAAGCAGTGAGTCAAAGCTGTGCGATAAGACAGCGACACAGCATGGTCTCTGCTTCTAATGACAATCTATCTGCCAGCAGTGAACGAAGACATTAAATAAGCAGGGCCAGCGCTCACGGTTGATGATGTGATGTTCCCATCTCAGAATGATTCTCCTGCCCCTCAGCTGAGTGCTCGGCTTTCTCACTAGTCACTGTTCAGCTTCCTGTTCGTGTCACTTCTATAGTCTACTGAAAATAACAGTATCAGACATACAAACATAACAAGGACAGATTACAAGATAACAAGTCCATTCTCATGTAGCTCTATAGTTTTTTATTCTTTAGGGTTTTAATTATATTGTTTAATAGAGTTTTGACGAAACATAATCTTAACAATCAGAGGAAATTGAAATGTCAAACACAGACCTTCCTTTGTCTATAAATAAATACAACATGCACAATACAGGCACACGTTTATATTCTGCTAACATTACAAAGTGTGTCCGTGGTGCCGGAGCCTAGTGCAGGCTGGATCTTTACTTTGAAAGCTGTGGAGGGCTGAAAGCTGAAGGCTTTGCACCAAGACTTTGTAACGTCATTGTGGAGATTAAGATGCAGATTTTGCACGATAGGCGCTTGTGTTCCAGTGGCTCGCAAAAGTGTTGAAGACAATGTCCAGCGTTTCCAAACTAAAGCCAGGAAATTCGTGATGACTGGGTTAGTTTATATAAATGATGCCATAATGTCAACATCAAGTTCAAAATTCTTGAGTGTCCACAGCTCAGGAAGCTACCGCCAGCCTCCCTTTATCAAAACATACAACACGCAAGTAAAACACTATTTCCATATTTCCATCACTACAGACAAACAGTGTAAAATAAATATTATATCTGCTCTGGATGCAAAGTCGTAATTTTACATAGCATTTTCATATAATTGACTCCTGTTATTAGACGTTGGCATTGTCATATTTTCTAAAAATGTCTCCATCATATAAAAACAACAATAATAATTACTATTGTTGTTGTTATTATTGGAGCTCAGGGGACGAGTGTGTTGTTCAGCGTGGTCACGTTTGTCGTTCTTACAGTGAGCTTTTTCTCCTTCTCGACAGGTGACTTTCCTTGGGTGGAAAGGTAAAACAGTGGATGCACAATGCTGGCGACAGACAGCAGCAGCATGCACACAGGTTTAATTATACAATCATAGGCGTACGCATCAATCGTTCTGAACTTTTGCAGCAAAGCCACGGGAATGTAAAAAGACAAGGTGACAAATGAAGTAGCACAGACGACGGTGAAGGCTCTCCGCTTGGCAGGACTCAGCTTCTCTCTGCCCGGGCCGGCCTTCTGCAGTGTCTTCGCAATACTCACGCTGAAGCGTATGATCACTGCAGCGAGGAGCAGGGTCACACTGAAGGAGACGGTAGTGATTATGTCCTCTCTGATAGAGGGCATGTTACCCCCAGCAAAGAGATTCGCAAACGCAATCGGTACAGAAACTGTCCACACCAGCAAAGCCCAGATCTCCCTGCACCTGTATTTTTTCAGCACCGGGTAAGACGTGGGGTGAATCACAGCCACGTATCTCTGCAGGCAGATAAAAGCCAAATTCAGCGGCCCTCCAAGTTCTCCATACACTATCAAAAAGCTGAGGATCTGCATCTGGATCTGTGGCATCACAGATATAGAAATGAGGTGAAAGATGGACATAAAGTACTGGGCGTTGTGGAAAATAGCTAAATTAACATTCAGGATGTCTTTGTCCTTCTTGGACGTGAGGGTGAGCCACAGCAGTTTGCTGATTACTGGTTGTCCAATGAGAAACGTGATGATGTCGGTCGTCCCCAGAGAGAAGTATTGACCCGGTCCAAACTCACAGGAGTTGACCTTCAAGGTGTCATTTCTCCCAGCTTTATCCATCTTAAGCAGACAGTGGTTCAGAGCTGAGAGAAAATACAAAACATTAGAGTTTCTTTACAATTCTTCCACAATGAGCTTTATCTAAACACTGGCACAGACATCATCTGTCCCGGACCCTTAAAGTGGACAAGGGAAAACCTTTAACGACCCTTTAACTGTAAGAAATGAATATTTTCTGCATGTCTAAACTAAATAAAGTCTACTGAACTAAACTAAACTAAACTTCTTTGACATGTTCACGCACAAGTATCCTAAAAACGAACAGAACATATTTTTTTTGAGTTGGAAAAAGTGAACAGATGTTGACATTATGGCATAATTTATATAAACTAATTGCTATGAACCTGTCAATTAGTCAAATAGTCATATAACATTTAGGATCTGAGTCTGAGCTCACCTGGTGTGGTTTGTTGTTTCGTGGATGTCACTGAAGAGCTGGCAGCCGGGTGATTTACACGCAGAATAAAAATGACTCCTGATTTTCCTAACAGGCGCGAGGCAGCCGAGCAAAACCAACAAACCGACCTGATTTTCCATATGAGCAGAGTAACACAATCAGGTGTACAAAAATGAATTTGTCAAATACCTCTGAAGACTTGATAATAATCTTAAAGATTTTTATTCATGTGTGGAAAATGTATGTTATCCAGTTTTTAAGAAGAATGTTTTCTCTCATAACTCTGAAGATGATATCCAATGTAAACTAACACAGCCTTGGTATGATCTAGTGAATGTAATTTGTTTGCCACAGTCTGAATTTTATAGATATCTGTACTATTTTAGAAAGGACAAGTCTGGTGAAAACAGAGAAAATATGGTAAGAACTAGAAGTAAATACAAAACTTTAATTAGAAGTAAGAATTACAGTCATGAACAAGCTCAGGCTCAAAGATAAGAAAGAATCAAGATGTAAGAATGCCAGGGAGTATTGGAAAAAAATTTTAAAAAAGTGTATGTGTACAAAACAACATATTGCAAGATAAGCGCAGAAATATTTGCAAGTTATTTTAAATCAATAAATGAT
>JAUMTR010000003.1:3058569-3096519 GCA_032270685.1 Microctenopoma stevenorrisi
CTGTAAAGTGCCTTGAGATAACTTTTGTTGTAAAATGGCGCTATATAAATAAAACTGAATTGAATTGAATTGAAATTTTGTGGCTCCTCACTGAGCTATGTGACTTTCAAACAAGAAATGTAAACACTCACATCATACAGGGTTCCTGGGGCCCCATGAGCCTTTTGGGCGCCTCGGCCCACACACCCTAAAAAGCAGCTTCTTCCTCTATAGAGTTATAATACTAACTCCAAATAACAGAGCTTCTCACGTAAATGTTTCATTGTCTGCGCACTGAAACTGGCAAAAACACGTGTTATCTGAAAACTAAATATTGTGCAGAAACCTCCCAGTCTTCACAGAGGAGACCATGGCTTCAGTTTCACGAATCAGCGGCTGCTCTGTTACAGTCATGACACGACTATACTGATCCATTTCCCTTTGTATATGAGAAGGCAAGATGTTTTCTAATGGACCACATCAGGACGGCACACTGGCAGCAGTCATGTGGACGTGAAAATGGCCAATATTACCAGAAGACATACTTGAACCCGAAGAAATAAACAGTCAGACCTCATCTCCACCCTCCCACAGTCTGCCATTGTGCTGCCATGTGTTCACTTCCCAGCTCAGCCTGAACCGACTGACCTCCGCTCCTCTATTTGATCTGGCTTTGACCCTCTGTGCGTCTGCTGGTGAGAGGATATAATCTTTGAGGTAAAACCTCCATGTGCACTCTGAGCCAGGGCGCCGGATGGAAATTTAGGACACGAAAACATGGTATTGTCACCTGAACAGTAGCAGCAATCACTCACATTTAGACACGTTTCCTGCTGCAACCCTTTGTGGCAAAGGAATAGCTTCCATATAAAAACAAAAACAACCGAGAGATAGAATTCAGTTGGTCCCAGCGATTTGTTCCCATAAAAAACAGCATTAAACACTGTGTTGCGCCACCGAGGCCACAACATTTGCTGTTTATGTATCCGTTGCCATGGCCCGCTTTTCATTGTGCTGTCACTTCTGATGCGGAGGATCTAATTAAAAAAAAAGAGAAGTCAATCTATTGATTTTTAAATGTGTTTACAACAAAGCACTAAGAATAGACCCAGCACCACTGTGACATCTGTGTCATGTGTCTCTCTGTCACATCAGTTTGCCACAGTGAAAGAGTTGCTTCAAACAACAGCAAACACGTCGACGTCCACACGAACTCACTCCATATCCTCGATCAGGAAAAGGGGTTAAGATGATGGCTGAATAATAACTTCCTAAAGTCGTATGTGGGGACACACAGACAGGGGGAGGTCTCCCACCTGAATTAAATCTACCAGCTGCATTTTCTTTAAGCGAGGGTGAAACGTTATGTGATCAAAAAGCGAGACTGTTTTCTCAAGGTCGAAAACGAAATGTGAACCCCTCCTGTGGTCCAAACAGGAGAAGAGTTTTTAGATGTTTACTAGGATAAACATTACATCCTAAGGTTTGTAAAAAAAAACAGACGGAGCTGTTTTGCAAAAAAGAAAGTGGAAAAACTGCAGGATCCAGATGTGCAAAGCTGACTGGGACCCATCAACACAGACTTCGTGTTGCTCCTGCTGCCAAAGATGCATTTAAATGCTGACTCGGAGCAGGTGAATACTGTTTTTTTTTTTGTTTTGATGACACTCGATTACTTTGTAGATGATCTGTTTTCAGGCTTTTCTGTTGGTCGGTATAAAAAAACAGGCCTGACGTTTTAAAGGGGCAGATCTATTTTATTTGCACCATAATCACGAGCTGCAGAACAACGACTATGGAGATTATGGTGACTTTAACTGTATATGTTTTATACTTGAAGCATTTTGCCCCAGAGCTCGGTTCATTTTTTTCATTTCACACGGGACACTAATAAAAAAAGAAATGCGTTGCTGCAAATGTGTCTAACGTTGGAGTTTGATATGAAGTTATCCACGAACTGGTTTCCTGTTTCATGGAGGTCCACGGCAGCTGGAGCGGACTGATACAGCCCCGCGCTCCAAACAGGAAACCCCCAACAAACGAGGCGCTACCAAACAATTAGGAGGACAGCACTGTTAGCCTCATTAAGTGCTGAACCAGATCCAGCCTGCCGTGACACGACTCCACAAAGGGACTGATCAAATACAAATATTTAACAGCCTCTGCAAATGATGTGGATAAATAATCCCAGAGACCAGAACAAGCAGAGAAAAGCCTGGGGGGACAGAAAACACCACAAATCAGTTTACTGCCACGTCAAGTCCAGGCCACAAGCCACGAGATGTTCTTGGCCACATTATATGGCTCCTACTGGTTTACTGCAAGTCAGTCCCACAGAGCACTTCTCTAGTTCACCACAGCCTGCGCCAAGTTTCTTTTTCAACCCAGGTATCAACTATGTCTGGACAGGGACGTTTTATAAAAAAGACCTCGGCAACACATTACCGCAGTGATGTTGGTGTTTCGTAAACTGGGTCACCGGAAAAATGGAAACCTGTGCTGTAATGCAACTCAATATGACGAATATGTCCTTTGTGCATTTGACTAATTCAGGTTCAGACTGAAACTCCTCCACACTAACTACCCAAACATTTATATGTGTCAGACGAGGAATCTACTACTGCGGGTGATTTTTCATTTAACGCTGGAAAACGGTCAAAATGTGTCTAAAACGGTGGTTTTTGATCAAATACCTCCAAACACGGCTCCATTAGTCTCAGTGTTATTAATAACAGTAGTTATTCACTGTACTGTATTATGTTATACGGTAACGTGTCTGATATTCACGTCCTCCCATATAAACACCTTTCAGGACCACCATTAAAGTAGAGAAGCAGTAAAGCGACGGCAACGTACTCTTTTTAAGTAAGACTGCTTTTTATTGCATTGCATCATTCTCAAGCTTTTTTCTAACAGTGCATCAATAACCAACTGGCAACAGGCGACGCATAACAGATGTGGAGTTTGATGACTGTGTAATAAATCTGTAAAGCTGTATTCCCTCCAAAATGTACGTTGATAAACACAAATGAATAAAAGGAGAAAGCGATAATTCATCATGGACATAAACGTAACTCCTCGTGTAAACTGTGTGAACAATGGTTCTTTTTGAAGCCAGTGGGTTTTAATGTCATGTATGTCTTACATTTCACTCTGAAATCCTTTTTTTAAATCGCCGTCTTATGCCTCAAGTCATCAATTGTGCTGCGCTGACATCTAACAAGGCCACAACTCAGCATAAAAAAGCATTTCGTAATGCTGCTTGGCTCAGATCTGACTTCATAATGCACATGTTTTGCTCATGTTACCTCACCGCTGACAAAAGACTCCAGCCCACTACTGTGCAGTATAACGTATGGTTTTGGCCTCCTCTTCCAGACTCCCTGTGAGCCAAAGGGGAAGCATGCAAACTTCCCCAGTCAGCAAGTTTCATGGCAGCGGGGCCGACCTCCATCTCCCTAAGTTCCAGCAGCCGTGGAGTTTAGCCTGTGCACTCTGCAGCCTATAGCTGCAGCCCAAGGCCAAACACAGTGATTCAGACTTTCCAGGAGCAGATGTGTGTGTAGCCCCTCAGGAGACAGCGCGATAAAATGTTTAGCAGAGCACGGATCAGATGAACACGAGAGGGCTGTTCAAACAGAGGAAAGATATCAGCTCTGATTACAGACAAAAAAGGGTGGAAGATACCAAAAAACAGCCGACCGTCCACAGCAAGCTTCTGCTGTGGTTACACATCATTGTCAAAATGTTTTGAAATGAAACCAATTAATCAAAAGCTTCTGAAAATAACAGCAAACCTGAGAGAGGCCCTGAAGGGAAACGCTGGGTTGAACCCTGCCAAAGATTTTAATGAAGTGAGAAGCCACATTAAGTCGGGAACGTTAAGTGAATGTCCATCAAAACGCCAATGAAAATAAGTGTAAGCAGGATCCTAGCACCTCAGAAATATCCACGATGGCTACAGAGGCCTTCTTTAATACTTGTGTTTTATTAAACCATCAGTACCTGATGGGAGCTACAAATCCTCAGGTGGTGGCGCGATTCAAAGCATCATTTCAAACCAAATGTCTCGCTGTAGTCATCGCTGCACACAGGACTAACAAGTGTTAACGTCTCTGGCCAGACTGTACAGAGGAAGTGGCATGGGAACAGTCTGCCGTCGCCCAACAACAGCGTCTCATTCAGCGTCACCCGGAAGCTGGGCCAGACGATCCAGCAGGGGCCCTGGTGACGGATCAAAGCCCCGCTGCTCTGTCTGCTGATAGCTGCTGGGTAGCGTTTCTCCATCGACTGCACTCTCTTCCTCCCGGGGACCTGCACACAGTCAGGCTGTGTTTTTTCTTACCCTGAGAAGGATCGTTTATCCAATTTATTTCCAATCTGCGCTGCCCCCAAACCTCAGCGTCGAACACACAGGGGCGAGAGAAGTGAGATCATAAAGTTTGCGCTCCTAAAATCCTGCTCTGCCCGAGTTAAATACAGCGTGTCACAAAAAACTGCACTTATTTTATCGGGGGGCTTTGAGCAGCCTCGTCTCATTCAGGGTTTGAAGCCAAATATATCAAACACTAGACCACCAGGCGGGTTTGATCTCAGAAGTTCGAGGTCGACAGCGTTGGAAAAGGAGCAAAACCGCAAAAGTGAGATAATTTGAAAAGAGGTGTTAAAAAAAAACGCTGCCGGCAAAGCGGTGATGAAACACTGTCATCCCTCCCACGACAATCTGATCCTCCTACAGTGACCTGCGACCGACAGCGCCGCGGTTTCACAATGTGTGGAATGAAGAAACTCTCATTAAAAGACCTGCTGATTTCTGAAAGTGGACTCACAGCCCTCAGTAAAACCACCGTGTGTCATTTTTACACTTCCTTTGTGTTAACCTCTGGACAGAGTCGGTCCATTTCCAGACCCGAACAGTCTCATCTGAACCTAACGGCTGCTGGGTTCAGCTTCACTAAAGTGGCACCAATCGTCTCATCTGACTCTCTAACAAATCAGCTTTTTCTAAAACGTTGACCTCGGAGATTTAGTCAGAATTCTGAAGGCCAAACGTTTCAGCTCCTGGCATCGTGATCCGTGAGTCATATGATACTGATCGCAAAGCTCTATCAGCACCTGCAGATGTCTTGTGGTCATTTTGAGTTGAAGAGCAATAAAAACCCTTTTTTTTATTTCATTAGTGGCTTGGATGGCTTGTTCACTCCATAATTCTTTCCATGCACTCTACTTGAAAAAGAAGAATATTTTTGTGAAAATGTTTTCCCTCACCATCGTCGAGGTACATCTGGTCCAGCTCCTGTGGTTCCTGTTTGATGCTGACAGCCAGCGTAGTGGGGCTGCCTTCCTCCTGAACGGATGGTCGCCCTCTTTCTGGCCCTTTAGGGTGCTGCTGGGCTCCTGGGCTGCTGCTGCTGCTGCTGCTGCTGCTGCTGCTGCTGCTGCTGCTGACCTGCTGGGTCATGCAGTGGGTGGGAGAGAAGGGAGCATCAGTCGGGGTGGAGGGCTGCGAGGTCGGGGAGGAGGACGCGCTGCTCGGCTGATAGAGGCCGGGAGGCTGGTAGCGCCCGGGAGTCTCCTGGATGATGGAGACGTGAGGGAGCGGGGACTGGGGGCCCTGCTGGGACACTGCTGCCCCAGCGGGAAGGCACTTGGAAAAGGGTGGTGGCGACAGGTCGTGCAGCTTGGGGCTGGTGCTTGGAGACGAAGAGGAGGGCAGCGGGGACAGCTTGGCTGCCAGTCTCTGCTGGCTGGCAGAAAAAGCCCCGCTGACAACACACGGCCTGAGGTCAGGGGTCATACCCTGCGGGGGAAAGTATGGCTTCGGGTGCAAGGCCAGGCAGGCACCGTGCTCCGTGCACATAAGAGCGGCGTCGTAGTCATCGTGTGGCTCCGTCTTTATTGTTGGAACTGAGAGAAGTGAAAACAGAGGAGGGAAAGGCTAAATGAGTAAACACATGTTCCAACCTTCCTGCAAGTGTGAGTGAGTGAGTGAGTGAGTGGGTTTGTGGCTAGGATACCCGCTGCCAAACAAACACTCTCATCAATGAGTCTCTGTGTCTGGGCCCGAGTCCTCCCACCCTGCTGAAAATATTCAGAAAACTAAAAAAAAAAGAAAAGGGATGACTCATGAACACGAGAAACATCCAGCTGCTTCCATTAGAAAAGGCCTGTTTTCATTGAGTCCTGCTCTGGTGCTAATATTTGCTAAACGTGTGATATGAAATGTGCTCGATACTCAGCGGGGTTCAGAGATTTAAAGTGAGTCGCTGCTCACTCAAATGAGACAAAGAGAAAAAGTTGGACTGGAAGACAAAATGGTGGCTTCAGGGTGTCTGTGTGAAGGAGGAATGCTGGAAGCTGCAAGCGGGGCAGGGCTTGCTCTCAGTCGCTGTGAACTTGGCTGCTCGTCCAGATTCCTGTACGGGACACGTCGGACACTGAGCTTTAAAATGTGGGCCGTCAATCGGCTGCAGCATCTGACGCCACATCCGTCTTATATAACGAGCGTTTCAGCCCAGTTCCAACCAAACGACAGCGCGGCTCTGACCCCGAGCTTCATCACTGCACCACCGACTGGATCCATTTCTCATTTTCTTTGTGGAGAGGCTGTTTCAGATTATCACATGACGCATGTGCTTGAGTCTAAAACTGAAGCAGTAAATTACTTCGGTTCAGTCTTTCTTCTGCTGCTGCGCTTCCATTTCACCGACGCACTTTATGTTTCTCTTCTTGCTCAGTGGATGGTGTTAGGAGGATATTTGTACTCGCCTAGAGCACGGCGGCCTAAAAATAGGGCTTATCACTCCAAAAAGAGCAAAACTGAGACGCGTCATGCTTCACTGAAGCCTGAACTGTAAAAAGAGGAACTGTGATGAGTTTATAACACAGACCGCAAGACTGAAATAGCACACGCACAACTATTTTGGGTGTGTTTGGAGGAAGTGTGTCTGTGGAGGATAGGCAGATGCACAGGCAGAGAAAAGCAGCAGGAGAAGCCACAGCCCCTGGGTTTCCGGAGCGTGAAAGTCAGTCATGTGTGTTTTATGTTCCAAAATAAATCTGTTTGTGTTTGTGCAGGCGGCTGCCACACCTGCTGCTGCTGCTGCAAAAAAAAAAAGTTCATGTGACGGGTTCTGAGACAGAAGCCGGTTTCATCACCTGCGTGTTAACTTTCTTTTTTTTTTTAGCGTGGCAGAACATCACCCAGCTGGCCCGTTGCTTCAGTGGACACTGACCAGACTAGGTTTCCTCCAGTCTGTCCCCTCCCTCACACTCTCCCTGCATCCCGAGGACAATGCTGCACTTTCACAACGGTGCGCGCCGGCGCCCACATACAGGGCTGGGCCCGTTCACTTGAATCCCAGCTTTGAACCACCCAGTGGAATTTCACTCCAACCCGGAGCGCAATTAGAAGTGGTTTTTACATTTCAGTTGGTGGGTCAGTGTTTATATTTAGCTTGGCAAAAAGCTCTCTATTCAAACAACATGCTTTTCCCATGGCTCCCTCCCCTCCCTTTGTGTCCACTCATGCAGCTACAGGTACGGAAAAGAACAGATTTTATGGATTTTCTTTTTACAATGGGGGAATAAAAGTGTTGCTTTGTTCCTCCCTAGCAAACCACTTGACAAGGGGGAATATAATCTGTTTGTTCTGCTGCTCAGATGTCAAATCCTACTTCAAGTGATTCTAATTAGTCTGGGATATGAAAGGAAAAGAGCAGCAAACAAAGGCACAAAGGAAAAGCAAATATTAACATTAACACATTTCTACTGTGCATCTATGTCTATTTTCACACGTTATATCTAAAGGGGATTTCTGATCATCTTCATGTCTACTTTACTTCGCTTTGCTTTACTAGCGCTGGGTGTCTGGCTCAGGGACACACCTGGTAGAGGAAGGACTAGGAGTCAGACGAGGTTTAGAACCCGCAACCTCTGCATCCCAGTCTGACGCTTAACTCATTGAGCTACCAGGCCGATGTCTGTGTTAAAAGGTCTTTGATGTTGGAGTTTCATCACATCAAAAGCTGCTGAAGCAGTGAGAAGCCTTCAACAGAACTTAAACAACAAACCCAGTAACTCTGCCTCTGTGCTACTCAGCGTCCTGTCTCTCTACATTCGTGACTCCACCACAGGGGCTCCGTACGACACAACAATGTCGAGCAATGCAGCGGATGTAGAGGAAAAAGTCAAGGAGAACTTTACCACTTGCAGGGATGTAGGTGAAGCGCTGATACTGGCTTCTTTTCCTCTTGCCGTTGCAGACGTAGAAGTTCACCCGCACAGGAGCGGAGAGTCTTTGGTTCCGATAAGGGGGGATTTCAATGAGGAGCGAGTTCTGCAACAGCAAATGGACTGAAATAAATCAACTAATTCATACACACACATAAAAAACAAAGAGACCCTGCAAACTATGACTCCTCGTTGAGATGAGTGAATTCATAAATAAGCAAATTACAGAAGCTGCAACGGGCAGAAACTTATTGAATGCGAACACTGAATAACACATGACGTCTTCTTTTGTGGTTGTTGTGTTTTAGTTTGTGTTTATTTATTTTTCCGTTGCGTTTATTTTCAGTTGCAGCACTTAAATTCACGAAGCAAGGCCTATAATTAGTGTTTTGCATTGTTTCTGCCATTGTTTGATGGGGATGGTTTGAAGGCAGCGCGGCTCAGCAAAGGGGACCCGAGAGTCAGATTGTATTTACTTGACATCCATAGCCTGGGGTTGTGTGGTGAATAAAATCTGAAAATCTGGTTGTAATCTCAGAAAAAAGAGCCACAAAGAGACCATGGAGGGAAGTTCTAGAGAATACCGCTGTTGGTTTAGTGAGTAACTCGGCTGATGTGACTGAATTGAACTTGGGAGTGTCCAGATAGTTTATTTCCCCAGCAGAGCTTCCTGCTGTCCGAGGGGAGAGCGAAGGCCCGGACCTCACCTCCATGCTGCCTGTGTGTTGCATATCCACCGTATGTCTGCGTGTGCTGCTCAGTAGCCAGGGAGGAAGTCATCCGTCTACAAAATTGCGCTTCAGAGAACGGCCGGCCTTGACATGCACAGGTGAGGGCCGACATGTTTTATGAAATCGCTGCAGTCGTAAAGGGAAGTGAAGCCAGATGAGGCTTTTCTACTTCTCGTATTTACCGCAGTCCGTCTGTCCTTCAGCAAATAGGCTGATAAAACCCCTGGAAACACTTAGTGTCCAGGTTGAACAGGGCTATGTGCAGCTCTGAGCCGGCGACGCTGCCGTCCAACATGTGAATTTACAACTTGTCGGGAAAAACAGGTTTATTCTTCTCATTTAAAACCAAGAACGAGTGAACATTCGTCTGCATCTGATAGTTTTATGTGCACACGTCGTATCCCAAAAACACGACGACCCACTTTGTGAAGAAATCACTGCAGCTAGAGCTGAGATGTTCTTACCTGACCAACGTTATTACTTACATGTGGAGCGAGACAGAGCATTTAAGACGTTCATCAAAGTTTGTGTGAGTAATCTATTGCATCTAATTGTAAATCATTCCTGAAATCGAATCTAAATCATCCGCTTCTCAGAATTGTTCCACAGGCCGGTCTCTGCATGTGACGGAGGCGGTGAAGTATTCTGAACGTGTGGTTTGGTCTGCGTTGTGCTGCAACAGCCGAGGCTAAAACGTGGCCAAGGCAGCGTTGGTGTTTAAAATGGGACCAGTCCAGCAGACTGGAGTGAGTGTGGAGGGTGAGACAGCGAGGGGAGGGAGGCAGGGAGGGAGAGAGTCCTTTGTTCAGGCAGACAGATGGTTCAGCAGTCACTGTATGAAATGTGTGAGAGCGGGAGAGAGAGAGAGTGTGTTTTGTTATGGGAAGACACTGGGAGCAGGTGCAGCGCCTCACATTCAGACACCCTCCAATCCCCTCGTCCACCTCCCAGTCTCCCACTGCTGCATATCTCTCTCTCTCTCTCTCTCTGTGTGTGTGTGTTTGTCTCGCTGTCCCAGGCCAACTCGGGACACAAAGCCAAGCTTAAAGGTTGAAGACTGAACTCCAGAAAACCTTTCGCCACAACACAGCTGGAATGCAACAGTTAAGGTCGATCCCCTCGTTTGTGTGCCTGGTACTTCTGGTCCTAACAGAACAAGAGGAGCTATCACGCGCTCTGTTTGCTGAGTTTGCCTCTGTTGCATGGAGGCAGCAGTAGGAGCGTCCAGGTAATCTGGTGCTCAGTGGGGCTTAGTGGTCCACATTATTAGTGACTTATTAACATGATGCAAACAACTACAAACTGGTGAGTTACCACCTGAGGCAACAGGTTGCATTCAGAGTAAACTGACCCTTCACTCAGGCTGAATGAGGCCAGTAGATGTCCCGTAAACCTAGATGTGCAGTCAGAGTGGAGCTCCGACCGCTCTCCACCCACACTGTCAGTGTAAACGTCGGTTTGTTTCTCTAGCGTGAAGAAGGGAAAGGTTTTGGGAACGACTGGGAACAGCTGTTTAATCGCTGCTTTCATCCTGAAACGGGACCGGAAACGAGAGACAGTGTCACAGTGTCACTTACAGGCTTTGATGCGTCTCTATCAACCTTGGCCTCAGTCTCCCAGAGGTGGTGACCGTCTACAAAGGAGAGAGAGAGAGAGAGAGAGAAAAGAGCTTCTGTGATGACGAATTAGAAAATAATCCACATACACAAACGAAGAAATGGAACCAGCTTTGTTATGATTATCTGTTACATCAGTGATATATAAAACTGCTAAAGAGGGCCGAGGGTATCGCAATCGTCACCGTCTGACCCGCAGCTCATGAGCTCATACCCTCAGTCTCACAAACCTGAGGCTGAAAGGGCGAGCGAGGCTACAAACCCAGAAGGAGAGAGAGAGAGAAATCTGATGCAATCCCGAGGAGAAAAAACAGCCATACCAAAGAGATGAGCGACATCTCTGTTGGATCAGAGAAACCTTGACTTCACTGCTGCGTGGAATCCCGACATGCTGGAGCAGCTGGTGGGCTCGTTAATTCCCCGCGACGGGAAACGGACAGCTCGCCTCGACTTTCAAACCTCTCGTTGCTTTGCGTCTTGCTCATATCCCCATAGGATGGCTGCTAAATGGTATTGGTATTTTTCTTCCTTTACTGGTAATGCCTTCTTTTCTGCTCGCCACAATAAAGGCGCTTTACCATCAGGCAGTAAAACGTGGCATCATATGAGCCGTCACACAACACAGGCCTAAAAAAGCAAGTCTGATTTGTCATCGTGCCCAATGAGGTGTGAGTAAAACTATATTTCTGCAGATTTATTAGGCACAGAGGGAAACCGCTGCTTTTTTAGAGCCGTGACTCATTAACAAGGCCCTAAAAAGACATTAAATGACTGTGAAAGTGACTTAATGTGGAAAGGAAACTGCAGTTTAAAAAAGGTCAACCGTGCCAAATTTTCTGGAGGCAAATGAGCTGAGATGTGTGTTGCTCAACGGGTGGATTGATAAGTGGAGGGTTTGAGCTGAACACAGATGTACGGGGCACTGCTCGCTCCTGTGGACAGGAGTTACGAGGTGGCAGAGATGGAGGAGGTGTAGCTGGGAGCTGACAGCCTCCATTATGTCTGAGAAGACCCTGGAAGCGTGTTTAACACTCACCGTTTTTGTCACGCCGCCGCTCTCTAAGAAAACCTAAAATCATTTGAATCTCCTGGAAGAGAATCAAACGATTTCGCAAAACCCGGTCATAAAAAGGCAAAGATAAACTGGGCTGTCAGGAGACAGTAATCAATGATAACTCAAGGGACGACTTGGGGGGGGGGGGGTTGTGGATTCTAGAGACATGTTTTTACACTTATGAACAATCAGGAGTCTGTGAAAAACATTTTTTTGCATCCAGACGAATAGATTTAACTTTGTCAGTCTTCCAGTGCACCTGATGAGAATTAGCTTGTGGAAAAGCTTCGGCCTTATCGGGTTATATCTTATAACCCGGCGAGATGTTCTTCATCCTTCTGCTCTTAGGCTCCTCTGGTGCTGGACTAGGGTTCTGAACTCGCACCTGGAGACTGACACCTGCCGTGTCATCGTTAAGCTAAACACGGAGATCATGTGTGTCACGGTGTCCCTGTAAAACTCAAATCATTCATCCCTTCCACAGCTACAGAGTAAACCTGCACTGAGCAAAATGTCCTCTAACTCCACCAGTGTCTTCCTCCAGCACAGCTCTGACTTAAATAAATGTTCATTGGCCTATAAAACCCAATCTTCTGGTATGTCTCTCTCTTTTCCCGTCTCCCACTCTGTCTCTGGCTGCTTCTCCTCGCGTTGGGAATGGCTCCAGAAGGGAAGCCTTAGCAGTCGATGTCAGTCCACAGGAGGTAAACATGTTTTTCACATCTCCCTCTGTGCCTCTGTCTGCTTCGTTCCTCGTTCTGTCTGACTCACGCTCGTCGTTTTGAAAATCAATCCACAGATAGAAAATTAGATTGAGCAATTTGCTTCCAGTGTCCGGCTACCTATTGCCAGGAAACTTTTTCAAATACGGTTTTGAGAAGCCGAATACGTGGGATGCCTTTGTTTGAAAAGAGGATAGCTGATAACCACAGAATGTTCTAGAGTTATAGGGCAACATCTGCACAGCGCCTGCACCAGTCCAATGAAAAGCACGGCCGTTATTATCCCGCTCCCATCCAACTAATTTTCACTGAGTGCAATATGGTCTCCAAGTCCTTGGCCCACTGTGCTGGACAACATCCAAGATTATCTAAGTTAAACAACCAGCCCTTCCATATAAACCCAGTACCCCTCTCAGCTCCTAAGCTCCGCTCTCTTTGGCAGCGCCCCAGCCTCGCAGGAGTCCCGCAATTCACATTTCGTTAGCGATGGTCTATACAAACCATTACTTTCTCGAAACAGACATAACACAGAGCAGCGATGGCGCAGCAGCGGCGGCGTGCCTGCAGCTGAGGGGGATCAAACAATATACAGTGCAGTTATTTGTCATATTGGGTTTATAAAGGGAATCAAACAGCTCCTTGTGCTCCCTAATTGGGGCTGGGTGGAGCAAAGCGTTGGTGCCCAGAGTGAAACAGCGGTGTGGCATGTGCCCAAACCCTCATAACGTACAGTAAATATAAACACATGCTCTACCCTGGCCCATGTGGCATTCTGAAAGAGTTCCCTTGTCTTCTGGCTGATGACTGAACCTTCTTCCTTCCTACCGCCCTGAAAAGATGTGGACTTTGGAAGTGGAATGTGAGCCGCTGTGGTGTGGAGGGGCCGCGGCTCAGGCCAGCTCCGAGCTGATAAATGGCAGCAGTGGGGGAAAAGATACTGACATCCTCTTACTACAACAGCAGGACTTACCGACAAAGGCGCCTGCTGCTGAAAAAAAAACATCCTTTTCATTAAGAGCTCTGCATCTGCCGCTTCTCAGACTCTGGTTTTTATAAATCACACATTGAAATTTATGAAAGCATGAACCCCGTCGTGTTTATGCGGCTGCGACTGATTTGTTTGTGAAGACAACCATTGTTCTCAGAAGTGTCACAGGCACAGGCGAACTCAGCTTCCACTGCGCCGGTGCTTCCAGCTGCTCTCTGCTCTCCTCACCTGTTAGTGGGTGAGGGGGGAATAAGAACACAGCTACCTTTGGCTGAACGGATGGATCAGGCTGATACAGACTGCAGCAGACCAGGCAGCTGTCCAGTGCAACGGGGTTTCCTCCAGGATCACTCAATAAAATTAAACTATTATCAGTCAGGGGGGAAAATACGGAGCGGAAAAGCAGTCTAATGAAAGTACAGGAGAAATATCCAGATGAAACTAAATGAAAGACAAAGAGAGTAGAGGGCTGTGGACTCCTAGTCCATCCTCTAGCAGGTGTGTCGCTGAGCCAGACACCCAGCGCCAGCTCCCTGTAAGTCACTTTGGATAAAAGCTCTGCCAAGCAAAGTAAAGTATTTATATATACAGTACCACATCACACGTTTCCTTATGTTGAGGCTTATTTTTTAACTAAAAGCTCTGATGTCGTCCTCCACAAAGTGCATGTGAGGGTTAGGTCACACGAGGTCATTAGCACACTTAGGTAATGTTTTTCTACAGATATACCTTTCCATCTCTCCACCTCAGTAGGGGCAGCGGGAAGTGATTTCCCAAACGGAGACTTATCAGAAACAGCATCTTGTGTGCAGACGAGGGTGAGACTGAGTGAGGCTCAGATTACGAGCTGATGTCTGCAGAGCCAAGGCCGAACCGTAATCTCCTGTGATTGATCAGCTGTAACCAGGAGTGACAACTGAACTGACGCTATCGTTGTTGTTTCTACTGAGGCAGCAGACTGGAGGGTGCAGGTGGGAGAGCGCGTCTCTGTGGGGGAAACCGGGATTTCTCTGGTGTGAGTCATGGATAGCAACAACAACCCACTCAAAAACACTGCTATAAAAGTGTGCGTGCACACAGAAACATATGTCACGGTCTCCGCGTCTCCTTCTTTCTCGAGTGTTTCCCCAGAATCTCGTTTGTCAGCAGTGTGGAAACATCATTTAGACCGTAAGACACTAAAACAGAAACCAAAACAAATGGAAGTTTTAGTTCGTTGGCAGCGACTTGTGGCTGCCAACACACACACACTCACACACACACTCACACTCACACACAGCATGCATGCAAACACACAACTCTGTGCATCCGTCAATACCCACATGTCCTGTTACCGCAGCTTTGTGAACAGCATTTTGTGAGAGGGCTTTATTGGAAAGTTCTCGGCTAAAATTAAATGCTTAAGCTCTTCAGGGAAACGAAAATCCACTATTCTGGATTTATGATCACTAAACTGTTTCTCAGTGCTCCGTTATGGCACAAGTGAAAAGACAATAAAAGAGTATTACATTTCCATATTCTGTGCTTTTTAAACCTGCGATATTGTTGTTTTGCAGCCTGCCTTATTATAGCGTATGTTATTATACCAGTTATACCATTTTACCCCTGAGATTAATTAGCTCTCTGCTGTATCTGTTTCTACAGAGCACAGCTGTAGAGGAGAGCCCGTACGCGGTGCAGGGAGCTAATGAACTACGAGCTGGTGGCACAGAAGCAGCTTGGATAGAGAAGGATGGAGGGAAACGGAGAGAGGCGGTTAGGAGGCCAGTGTTGTGGAAGCCTGGCTTAAGGGTGTTTCCATGGTAGGATTGCCCAGGAATCTAATACTGGTGCCTGCCGCGGGGAAACCCTCATCAAAAACAACGAAGCACACCCATCGGGAGCAGTCCGGAGCCGCGCGTGGCCCTAAAGACAGTCGAGTTCAGAACAGAACCACCCAGCTGCTGACCCGAACCTCTGCATGTTTTCCTTTCTCCCTACAACAGAAACGAGAGGAGAGTTTGTGGAGCTCACTGTGTCTGAATCCCATGAGATACAAGGCAAGGAAGCCTCCACCTGTTTGTCAGCTCCGTGGTCTTTACGTCGCCTCCCTGTCACTGTGTCTCAGTAAACTATGCATTATTTGTTTTGTGTTGATGTCACAGGAAGGTTTTTTGTTAAAGGGCAGGCTGAGTTAAATGTATTTGTAGTAATAGCTGCACTTTTTTTCTTCTCTAATCCTCACAGTCCAAATGGAAGAAGGTTCATTTTCTGTTTTTAGTAATTCAGTATGTTCTGATATGACAAACTGTTCACTTATACTCTGAGTCAATAGTCAGTGCAGCTGACAAAGGTGATTTATGGACGATATCATGTGTCACCATCTCCACATCTTTACAGAGCAGCGCGTTTTACATTATGATGTTCTACTACTAATAAATGATCATTTAGTTTAGTCTAGTTACCTTCCCGCAACCTGCTGACTAAGGTAAAATCTATAAGTATATTTAGTTATGTTCTAACCTGAGCTCCACTCACTTCTCTAACTTAACAGAGCTTTCATTCAACCAGAGGCGTCATCTCGGTCGCTGGGAAACACGATGGTGACTCTGATCTGCCCTTTTCTCCAAGAGAATTAATCAAAGAGGTCAGGAAGATGGGAACAAGGCCTTCGCTCATATAATGACTTCTTGTTTGGATAAACATTCCCACTGCTCCATTGTGCAGGGCTGGAGGAGAGCTGCCTGTGTGCCCCGGCAGCCTTGACTTCTTCCTTTCACAGGTGGAACAATGAGAAGGCTTCCCCCTTTTTCTGAATGAGTCACCCGGCTGGTAGGATCACGCGTGTTTACACTGCTCAGCCTCGGCCCAAACTCCACCTCACGTTGCTTTGCTGAAGCTAATCAAGGAAATTGCTGTTTGTAAACCTCCAACATATCAACATCTAGGAGCTGTTCCTCCTCCAGCCAAAAGCCGAGCAGCTTAAAGTCAGAGAGAGAGAAACAAACACAGACGCATGGCGCGGGCACACGCGCACACACGCACACACGCACACACAAACTCTCACACTCACAAAAGTGTGCATGTGCACAACCACCCACCCACACACACACACGCTGCATTTGTGATCCATTCCTCTGCTAAACAGGCAATGGAAACTTCTGCAAATGTAAATCTGCTGGGTTAAAAATACAGCGCATTAATGTGCACCACATGTGGCACTCTGGCAGGATGGAGGATATTTTGACGGCGGGGGGAGTGAGGGGACCGAGCAGTCCTGGGGTTTCTCCAACAACGAAGAGAGAGGGAGACACTCACGCACGCACACACTCACACACACACACACAGCTGCAGTGAGACGATGCAGCTTTAAGGCCAAGTCTCCTTCTCCTTTACCTTGAGCTTTTTCCACGAACACCACCTTGGAGTCGTGCTGGAAGTTGTGTCCGTCGAGGAGCATCTTCTCCCCTCCGAGGGCGGGACACGACTCCAGGCTCTGCCTATCCACCAGCGGCAGCTCCTGGGCTGATCTCTGAGCTGTGGGAGGGAGAAGAGAAACCAGACTCATCGCTCAGCTAATACACACCCACTCCCCATGCAGACCTGAGCATCCAGACCGAGGCTGAATCACTGTCGGCGAAGCTGTAAACCTCCACCTTCTCATGTTAAAATTAAACTCCCTCGCCGCCTGTAAGTAGGGAGCGGCTTCACGTTGTGTTTATTTGTGTTTTCCTCAAATTATGGTGGATGTTTTTCTCTCAAATATTTTTGTTAGGAGTACAGACCTGTCTCCGTCCTCCATGCTCCTCTCTCCTCTTCATTTGCTTTCGGTTCCACTCAGATGCTCAGCTGTTTGCCATGAAACGTTTTCGTGCCGACGTGTAAAGCTGCCGATGTTTCATTTCAACCCGACTGACTTAAACATCAAAATATGGGTTCAATCTAAGTTTTTCTGCCCTGTGTTATTCACATGAGAATCATCTTTTAGTAATTTGATGTTCCTAGTTTCTGACTTGAGTAAAACTTTGTTTCTTAGTATTTGGAAAACATGAGTTTTTCCCACATGTCAGTGTTTCTCTGCCTCCGTCTGTCATTCTGCCTCAGTCACACACACAAAGTGAATTTTGGTCAAAAACAATTGCTTTGTGGCCGTCGTTCAGAAACTAACAATGGTCTATTTCAAGAGGTTGAGATCATGGTTTAACTACTGTCTTTCATTTAACTCATAAGACTTAATCTGTACGGCAGCGCTTAGTGCCAGAACCACAGAAAGTGGTCCATGTGCATGAGTGTGTCCTGGTGCAGCGAAAGGTCAGCTCCAGTGCACCGCAGAGAGTCAGTGGAGTTTATTGAGCCTAAATGGCCTTTACACAGACAAATACAGTAAACTTGAAACACAGCTGCCAACATGTTTAGTTCAGATACATCAGCCTCGTGCCGTTTCTGAGGAAATACACTCACAGCACTCGATTGGGTTGGATGAAACTTGCAGGGACACCGTTCTCCCCGTGGCCTGGCTGAAGTGAACTCTGAAAACCATCCGCACTCGCGTGTTCTTGCGCCCGATGTCGGTCTCCCCCTTACGCAGCTCAATGTCTGAATTGCGCAGCTTCAAGATTCCCGCGCAGTCGATTCTGTTGGTGGAGACACAGCGTGAACAGTGTGAGACAGGACGTGGAATATGTGCTCTCTCAGGTAACCGGGTCATCGACACAGCCCTAAATGAGGCTGCAGCCGTGTTAACGAAGATTAAACCCCCTACCAGAGCTCTTATAGAAACAAACGTCTGGGCACATTCATTACATCATGAGTATCCACAAGAGATGGCTCCTAACATATAATCCTTCTCCTCCTGAACCTTCCCCAGATCCTACAGTGTCAAAATCTTCATCTGACACTCAATGAAACCCCTCTCTCCTCCTCCTCCTCTCCCACACCCCTCTCTGTCTGCACTGCGCTCATCTGACTTTTTCATACTTAAATACCTCCAGCCTCTCCAAACGGTTTCTGGCTTTTCCATCACCGTGCTACTTGATGCCGCATTCCTCAAAGCCTAGTTAATGTCAACTTTTACACACATCTGAACACTCCCTGAAATTCTTCCTGCCAGACAGCAGGGTCTGCTCAACTGGCGAAGCAATCAGGTGTTGACGCCGAGGACCTCAGCTGTTCAGCTCCCTGCCTGCACAGACAGACCGAGAGCAAAACCACGTACTGAGGCGTTTTACAAAGAGAAGACAACACAAAGAACAGAGGCAGATTTATTAACAGTTAATTGAAGTCATATTAAGTAAATATTGTGGCTTCATTATCAGCTAAAAAAAATGGAGCTGATGTTCATCAAAGGTTTAATTGAAGACATGTCTCCTCGTAAATCATCGCGAGTATTTCAGAAACATATAACAATGCCTGTATTGAACACCACATAATAAAACATCTATATGTCACCCTGGAGTGCATGTCTAAACGAATAGATTTCCCACTAATCCTTTGCCTAAACCGTAAGGACTCTGAGGCATGTGCTCTGTGAGAAAAGAGAAACCATATCCTGCGGGAATGTTGTTGTATAAGGGGCGCTTATGTGCTACAACCATTAAGTCGTAGAGAAAGTGCTGATGCTTGCAGGCTGCTACTGCCTGCAGCTCAGACAGAAACCCCGGGTCTGTTAGCAGCCTCCCTGGTAATCTGATCTCTGAGGCTTATAAAGTGGGAAAGCCACCCGCCTGTGTACAGAGGGCAACACTTTCAAAATCCAAGCACACACAATGCACTGGAAGGCGGACAGCTCACTGTACAATAGGAGCAGACCTCATAACTTCAAAATGAAAACATTGTAGAAAGGCAGCAACCCAACGTATGTTGAGAAGTTTAAATCAGCCCCCCCACAGATGACCACAATACTTCAGTTGAAGTAAATATAAAATCTTAACTAATCACAGCAGTGGTTAGTTGCATCTGTGCAGAGGAGAGTGTGTTGATGCTGCTTTAACAGATGTTCACGTGTTATTTTTAGGTTTTTTGAGCGAAATTCAAGTCAGGTCTGAAAAAAAAAGTAAAGCCACAGATTATGTTACTTTGTATGTTCCGTGACACAAAACCTGAACTGGAGTGAGAATGAAGTGATATAAATGAGTAGACTTGACTTGGACGTCACCCACTGAAGACCTGTAAGAGTTTTGGCCTGGTAAAATCCATAAAGGACTCCAGGTGTGACGTGCACCTAAACTCGACTTGACCTGAGACATGACTTGAATTAATCACACATAAATGGACATGTCTTGAATGACTTGAGGCCTGACTTGGCCTGACTCAACATTAAGCGTGGACTTGACAAGTGCCTTGAGATTTCCTCCGAATTACTCAAGAAGTCAAGTCTGTGGTAATTTAACAGCCACAGACTTGAGCTGTCAGCTGATGCAGACTGTTTCGGATAACTTGGGACTTGACTAGGACGCGTTGTCCCTCTTAAATGTCAAACTTTTCAACCAAATTGAGCCAATGTTAACGTTCACATCTGTTCGGGTTCAGGTCTCAAGTCATTTATTGATTCTTGAATTAATCTAAATCCCTGTCCGAGATTATCCAAGATGTCTTTCACATCAACAGGAAACTTGACTTGGACTAGTCCCAAAAGATGGGAAGCAGATTTACACCATTTTAAGACACTCACATGGCCCGCATGTTGTTCTCCGGCAGCAGTGGGATCTCCAGCACCTTGGTGTTGTTGTGCAGGGCCTCGTGGCTCGGGGTGGACACCGTCTTCCCTGTGATGCGGTGGACCTGGTAGAAGGCGTGGGGCCTCAGCAGCCTGTCGTCAGCCGTGCCAATGAACAGCTGCAGGGTCAGGGGTTCGCTCTCCATGTAGCCATGTAGCTAAGAGAGGAGAGACGACATGGTTAAGCCCGTGGTTAGGCCTTCAAAAACAAATGCTGGTCTTACAGAGGTCAGGCTGTCAGCATGAGATGGCTTTCAAACAAAGTACCCATTTAGGATCATGTAATCAGGCTTTTCATCTTCCTAAAATTTACTACCAACAGTCTTTATACACTTCCTCCGCAAGTTCATGTCAGTTCTGCCAAGTCGATCCTACAGTAGCTGAATCTCGGGGGCAGCTGCTGCCAGAGGGCAGTAAAACCAGCTTCAGCAAGCAGCGCTGTGATTTGTGAGAGCCGCGCTCGAGCTGTGACTGTAGTGAGCTAGTGTTTCGGAAAAGCCAAGGTCATGTCAGTCCCACCCAGCCCGGGCCAATCAGGGTCAAGGAAAACTCTCACTGGTGACTCTGCTTTGATTTTTATCTGTAAAAAGATCCCAGAACCACGAAGGAGGTGGGGAACAGAGTGCTGCTCTGGAGCTGGTGGGCTCGACACAGAGCTTCTAAAGTATGCCCAGACCTCCATAGGTGTTGCTCGAGAGGATGCCTCCTGCCAGGGTGACCTCAACCACCCAGACTACAGAGCGTGTGCATGGAGCCCAAACCCGCAGGCTGAAATCTGAGAGCAGCGCTACTACTGACACACTGTCTGAGAGTCAGTATGTTGGCCATACAGTGAGGCTGCAGAGGAATTAGCGTACCTCAAAACATCTGGATAAAAACACAGTGAGATGAAAAGCTGAGAGGGGCCATAACATACTACAAAATATCATCTATTACCTGTACAACCCCTAACCGTACACCCAACCCTAACCCTAACCCTAAACCCTAACTCAAATGCAGGTAATTACTTCATAAATAACAAATTAGAAATTTTAACCAGAGAGATCTGAAGCTTAGGCAACTTCCCGTTCCCTAAATCCCACCTTTGATTCATTATTTCTTCAGACTTATTTATAATACAATATTTATTTCCATCACTCATTACAATTAAGAAGCTGTCCTTGAAATTCCTCTAATTGTTATTAATTAAAAGTCGTGTTTCCTGCAGGTGGAGTTAATATTCAAACATCACGAGGAACATTCATTCATCTTGAGCTGTATTAAAGAGAGAGAGAGACGTCTTTAAACGAAAAACAGGCGCACTTCGCCGTTCCCAGACCCCGTTAAAGTGCTACAGAGGCAGACGCGGGGCGCCGCGTGATTAAAAGCCGACTCTGATCAACAGGTTTTCAGTTTTTAGTCACATAAGAGGAGCACTCGAGGTGAGGCGTGTCCACAACTCGAGCAAAAGGCTCAGGCCGGGGAGGCCTAACATGTGATTTTGAGGAGGATCCCTGTCAGGGTTAAGAGTCTGCACAAGCCCTGTGTATTTGTGTAAGGAAATGGGTTGCTGCCTAGCAATGGTGTTTATTTAGGCAGCAGGAAGGAGTACGATGAAGTGAGGCAGACCACTCACAAGGTTAGGTGGTTACTTTCAAAATGTAATTACTAACAGATTACTGATTATGTGCCTTGAATTATCATCAGCAACAAAGTCTAGACGAATCAAACACGATGTCATCTGACTGCTTTCAGCTGTTTGCGGTGGCTTCGCTTCCAAATCCTGACAAAGCATGCATCTGTAGAAACATTTGCATTGTCATCCATCATTTTAAGACAGAAAATGATCACAGTGGCGAACTTACAATCAAGAAAAAAATCTGAATCATGTCCTTTATAGAGCAACGGTTATGATTTGTTGCCCCCGATAAAAACCACTCCGTGTAAAGCCGCTGCTGCTTCACCCTGGCAGTTTGACAGTGGTAACACAGCCACCCCCCTCCCTAGTTCATACTGTATTATCACCCAGAAGAGGAATGCCAAACCTCCAGCCGCTCAAGGCACCAAAGAGAGAGGGAAAACGCTGGGGGCAACCAGGACTCCTGCTCCAATTCAGCTTTCAGCGAGATGCAGCAACGCATTCAGCTTCGTGTGATATTTGTTTCGAAACCTAAATTTCATCACATGGGTGAAGACAAAGAAAATGCACTTAACCCCAAAGTAATGATGTTTAACCTACAAAAATGGACTTCAAAACAGCGAGTTAGAGGAGTTTATAATCAACAGGACGATCATGAAAGCAGAGACCTCACAGACTTGAATAGGGGGTATTTCCTCTCCACCAAAGTACAGCATGAAACCCTGAGCATTAACTGTGGTGAGGACTGCACACAGCACTTCAGAGGGGCATACTTTAGTCTGCTGCGGGTGTAAGGGCGGGTGTGGTTGAGGCAGGCAGCAGCGATGGCATTGAAAAAGAACAGAAAACAGGCAGCGTAGCTGTGCTGGATTCTGGATGCGGAGAAAAAAAAAGTGCACCTTCCAGAATAAACTCTGTAAAGTCTGGGCAGGGTTTGAGTCACAGGAGCGACGAGATGAGCCACGCGGGCTTCGTCAGCCAGCATCCACAGCAGCGCCCTGTGTACCATGTAATCAGGAAGTCACAAAGATGGGGCTGCCTTGTCTGAGGCTCCCTCCAACAGATCCATCACAGGCTGCCAGAAACATATGCGGTTTAGCTGCTGCCGCCTCCGCAGAGCACAGCGTGCAATGATGTCAGCTGTACACACGGGAACTTTCCTAAACAAAGGGAAGTCTGTGTGGTTGGGGTGGTAGCTGGCGCGTAAGTAGGGGGAGGTTTGGGTTTGCATTTAAGGAGAACACACACTCTCTATTTCAGCTGGGGTGAACCCAGACTCCTGTCATTAAATCATTAGCACCTTCTCATGGATAAATACACACGTCTTGCACAGATGTGTAGGTAAAGTTGCAAAGCGCTGGACTGTGCGACCTTCCATTTCTTATTCCACCGCTCCAGACTAATATAACATTTCTGTTTCCTGATGAACACAACACAGGGGAAAACTTCCATCCAAGCACATTTCTGCACTAACTCCAACTATTCAAACAGCCGATTAGAACCAGGTCAAGAAAACAATATACAATTAGAAATGTTGCTGCCAATGAAACTTCAACAAAATGTCCTGATTTTTAAACATTTTCCCAGGAGCCGTCTCAATGTCAGTTTGGATTTTTCTCCAGCTGTAAGCAGCTCTTCTTCAGTCAAGCTGCACTCGAATCGATCATTTCAGCCTGAGCGCTGACTGGAGCCAAAGCCGACAACTGATTTTGACTTATCGCGTGTCTAGTACATGAAATAATAAAATTTATCACCATTGTGTTTTTAGCCCACCAGAGGGCACTGGGAATGTATTTCCTCGGCTTTAAAATATCATGCCAGTACTTAAAATTTTTTCCACTGTGACTGCAGTTTTCAGTCTCCTACACTGGCTGCTAACGTTAGCTGACGGCTAACTCGTCTGCGGCAATAAGGAAAACTGCTCAGTCTGAAAGACATTTTATCAAAACTGAAAGGTAAACACAGAAACGTGTGACGAGCGTCTGGCCAACGTGTAGACTCATTCCAGTGTATTAATAAACTGTCAAAAGGCATTAATTAAACTGACAGTCCCGCTTACCGCTCACTTTGCCCAACCTTCTCGCTGCAGACCCTTTATTTATTCAGAGACTGAGGTCAGTGGTGAGGGTTAACGGCTGGGGAACCAGATGGGTTTAGAACCCAAACATATCTGCAGTTGTCCACGTTTCTTTTTCAATAGAGCCGACCACCAGAGCTACTGTGGTTAAAGCTCATGACTAAGCTCTTACTGGCCATGCTACATCACTCTGTAACTGTCTGTTGCTGCACTCCAGAACGCAATGGAAAAGTCTGACTCACCCGCGTCTGGACAGGAACTGACTGAGTGGACTGGTCTGTCTAATAGCACAGCCGTGGTATTCCATTCAGAAATGCGACGTTGTCGAATAGCATAACAGGCGGGTCATGAAACACTTCGCCCCAATCTATTTTAACACGCAAAGGTAGAAAACAGAAGGCAGAAAGTGCTGAGGCGAGATGTGATGAGGTAAGAAGTAGGAGGATAAATGGGACTAATGGTTGCACCGTGTGTTGGCCCAATCATCACAGGAAACTCAACAGTCTCGTCTGGTGTTCTCAACATGTGTTATGGCTCTTTGGGGGGGGTCGTGGGACGATGAATGGAAAATGGTTGTCTTGTAAGACCGTTGGTTTAGCAGACCTGAACGACTGGGTGTCCTCCTGCCAGTGCCTTCACTGCTCCCCTGCTGCCCTCTGTCTCATAGTGGGCTCGGTGGTGGGACTTGGGCTGCACCTCAATCTGCAAGCTATATGGCCCCGAGCTGGACGGCAGCTGCCAGTCGAGGGCTGGCAGGGTCGGGCTGTCGGGGTGAAAACGAGGGAGGAGGGTTTATTTTCGATGCACTTATCTAATCACTATGTGCACAATGTGAACAGCGTGATGTGCCCGGCCTTGTGGTAAAGCTGTTATGAAATTACAGATATGCTTAAACTTACTTCTCCCCAATGTATCCTTGCACATGTCAATCACACAAAAAGCTACTGCTGACTTCTTCACCTGCATCTCAGACTGTCAGTCCCTGCTTACCTTACATATTGCTTTGGCTTGGACCAGGAGTACGGGTGTTGTGGCACGTCCAGAAACCCGCCGCAGAAGCCTTCCTTCTTCAAGGACAGGCGATTCGAGAGGTGCTCGTCCTCACAGAGCTGCCGTGCTGTCAGCTCTTCGCCCACAGGCTCCACCTTTAGGCTCACTGTGGGGCTGTGCTCCAAGCTGGTTTTCCGGGCCTTCATGGGGATTCCCTCCCCGAGATCAACCACTCCATCAGTGGTCAAGGCGTTGATGGCTGCCAGGATGGCTGAATTGGTGTACTGGTTGGTGTTTGGGAGCCAGGTCTCCTCTGTGACACTGAGGCGAGGGGAGGTCTGCGGGGACGGTCCAGGGGAGTGGTTGGGTGAGTAGGGGTAGTGCTTGTGTGCCCCACTGCCATTGAAGCTGTACTTCCTCTTTGCACCACAAGGGGAGTTGGGCCTGGAGCCACGCTGCCCCATCCAGGTGTCGTCAGTCACGCTTGTGCGGGGGGAGGTGGAGGGAGAGTGGCGAGGGGAGATGCCAGAGGCACAGCCATCACCTGGCAGGGCGAGGGTGGAGCCCTTGGGGGACACAGAGGGAGACTGCCAGGGGGAGTTCTGGGGCGAGTTGTCATAGTTATAAGAGAAGCTTGACTCGTAGGACGAGGCGTCCGATTGGCAGCTGCGAGACGAGATGCTGCTGGCCGGACTCAGGCAGCTGGGGTCACGGTAGCCGTCCGCGCTGGGGAGTGTCAGTGTTACTATGGAGTTGACCCGCTTGGCCACAGGAAGGCTGTTCTCCTCCACCTCATCCTCAGGAAACTGACCATAAGCCGTGATCTCGATACGAGGGCTCTCCAGGGTCGGAGCTCCGTTTGGGCGCATGCTCGAAGAAGAATAGTAGCCGGCCACTCTCACGTCATCCTGGGTGTCATAGCTGTGAGGCTCCGTCACAGAGACAGATATAACGGGGCTGGACTGGAGGCTGTGGTATTGGGCAGGAAGACAGGGGTTGCCCAGTGGGAAGGAGAGACTTATGTTTGGCGTGTAGCCAAACGCTTCTGGAAAGCAAACAGATTGAGTTCGTTACCATGACAATCAAACACATTCGCCGACTCCCTCACTCAGAGGAAGGACAGTTGCCGTGTTGAATTTTGCAGATGTGTTGCCTACGATGGCAAAAGAGCAGCTTCCTCTAGCTGTTCGCCTCATTTAAAGGGGTTCCCTAAACACACTGAGCCCGGGGACACAAGACATCTCTGTGTGAACAAATGAAATAAGGCGGGAGACACAAACGCAGGAGCCAAAAATAACTCCAGTCTAAAAATAGCCAAAGGTCCTTTTTCCCTGCACGTTGCCAGGTTTGTGCCATTTAATGCACATGCTGCAGCCCTTAAACTGTAACATTATGAAAACGCACACTGGTGCTTTTGTTGGACGGTTTCGGGTTCCAGCAGCCGGACATGATTCGTTTAGTTGCATGCCGTAAAGGTGCATGCTGTACCCGGGCTGGTCTGCAGCCAGCGCTCCCACTGGGTCACATGAAACTCTGCCCATCTGTGGTGAAAGCCGAGGTCACAGCCGGGGCAGTGCAGAGGGGACACGGGCTGTGTGAACGTGAGCACCCTGCAGCTCAGCGAGAGTGATGGAGACAGCAGACAGACGCAGTCACAGCAGCTCCTGTCTGCTATAAATTAAAGGGAAATTAGGGGGCCATGACATCACCGCTGCACCACATGACTCCTTGCAATAAAACAAAATGATGCTTGCGGTGTGTGAGACACAGTAGCACTGAAATGTTTGTTTTGCTGTGACTTAGCAGACATCCTGACAGGTAGCCAGAGGGGCCCTGAGTTACCCCCCCACCACGCGGTGTCAGGCATTAGCACTACTTTCAGCAGAGCCACGCCCACCTCGCCCAGGTCAGCAGGGCGGGACGCACACTGTATCTCCACCACAGCTGCAGCTCTGGTGCTGAAAACAGGCGTTCAGCAGGGTAGAAAGTAGACAGCACAGTTCGGTGCGTCTCACGTGGGTGCAAAGTGTCAGACTGAATAAGTGCCACGTTAATAGCTTCACAGCACTGTGACACAAAGAGACAGTCTGCTGGAGGTAATGAAAGCCAAACTCACCCTCCTCCGCAGATTTCATGTTCTTCTTCGAGCAACGTCTGAGATCAAACTCTGAGTACTGCTGCAGATGAGAGCGGGTCCGTATCCATATAGCAGAGTGTGATAAATGTCCCAGCTGTTGCTCAGGATCCTTTTTCTCGCTGTATCACCGCAAACAACGAGAAAAAATAAATTCAAACACGAAAGAAAAGTCGCATCCAAAGTGGAAAAATCTTAACGAAGCGCGTCAGAAATATTACAACACGTGGAAAAAGATCACGACTTGTTCCTCGCTGTGCTGAGATTTCCGACTGTATCGGGGGATCCTGGCTCTGCTGGGTCGCTGTGACGCACTGCTCCGGCGCGCAGAAGACGTGCGCGCTTTTAAACCCGGGGATCACCTCGGCGGCGGCGCGCCGCCTCTCCAAGCTCTGACGCAGCTACGCGCCCGACCAACCCCTGCGCCCAGTGGAGATCCTCTCTCACCCTGGCGTTTCCATAGGCAGACAGGAGACCAGGAGGCTCCGAGATGTGTGTAGTCCGAATGGAAGTCAGGGTGAGCATCCTCCTGAACATAAACAGTGGAATAATAGAATGAAACACCGCAGTATAAAACACTGGGATTTGTTGGGTGACATATGTTAAAAGAAACCTTGGACCTCCATGACTGACTGCAGTTTCCACCCACTTCATCAAAAGTATCTGCTCTGCTCGGCATCATTTCTAAAGGAGTGGAATCTCCTAGATGGAGATTTATGTGCAGACTAATCCTCGGGAGCAACTGCTGCCATTTCCACCCTGGAACAGTCGTCTATCAACAGGCTGCTGTGGGAACAGAGGGCAGATACGAGGACAGGTGAGCTGACACATGCCAGGACACAAAGCCCCCGGTGCTCCCCCACAGATAAACTTCACTCGGATCATGTACGGGCATCTCTTGGGGTTTTGAAGTGATTGCAAAGGCAAATAGTTGCTTTTCCACTTCCTCCTGACAGGCTGCACGTCTGTGGCACACGGAACACATAATTATCTATATTTGCTTTGACGTACTCTATAAAAATCAAATCCTACACCCAGTCATTCGACACGCTGAAATGAGAATCTTCATAAAGTTTTCCACAGGCCGCTCTCAGTGGTTTGTGTATATTTATTCGGCCTCTCTCTCTCCTCAGCCGCTCGGGTTGTTGCTATCTTTGGCAGGTCTGAACCTTTCAGCAGCTGGCAGCAGGCCTGTGGCTTCTGTGATGACAATAGTCACATGGTGGCTGTGGAAGAGTCTGTCCATGCCTGGAGGTGGGAATCCGCAGCGTCTTATCAGCAGGCCCTGTTTGGTGGGATGGCCGTGCAGTGTCGTGCCACTGAGGCGCGTTTCTTCAGTCATAGCTTCTTGTTTAGAGCATTCTCCTCTGTGTGTTTTGCTTTTTGTTTTTACCAAAGCGGTGGACTAACAGATGTTGCAATCCCTAACATCATGCCGCTGGTTTGGCAAAAAAGTTATAAAATAAAGTTTTAAAGTCAAAAAGTTATGAAGAAAACTGTTTATAATTTAATTTGGCTAATCGACCTGTTTACAAGGAATCTGCAAAAGCTGCGTGGCTATGAAAGTCACACAATATGGGAGGTTTGTGCACAAAATGCAAAATGCGCATCATGTGACAGTCTTTAAGAGCTGGTTTCTGAAACCGTTTCTTTAATCAAAATCTCGTCTCTGTTGTAAAACAATATTCAAGACTCGCATTCGAAGCAATGTTCCCCTCTCCCCCAATAGGATCCCATTTTGGCAGAGCATCTTCGCCACTTATGAAATCCTATCCGCCTCTTTCATCACGGGGACGTGGCTCAGCGGCTCCCCGGTCATTTCAAGAACCCCACTCATTTCTTTGACCTCATGGAAATCTCTCATCGGGCCCGGGGTGCCTAACTGGGGCAAGAGGGGGAGCTCGCTCCTCCACAGTGATGTGTAACAGACACGTGTGCTGCAGTAAACACTTCCACTCATCTGCAGTTAATAAATACCTCTGCGTCTGATTGACTCGTGGACTCCTGACTGCAGTACGTCAGGGCCCTGCTGGGTCTAGTAGTTTTTTCCAGCCAGGCCTGGCGCTGGTTTGTGGACACTGCTACAGACCGGATGGGACAGCAGATAATGAGAAACAACACCGTCATCCTGCGCGGGTGATGCACACATGGCAGAGTCCAGGTGTAAGTTCTCGGTCTTGTGACTGAAGGCTGCACAAACCAAACATTTCTTCTTAACAACATATCAGAGTAAACGGATTATTCATAGTGGGAAAACCACATCACTCGACTCTGCGTTGGCCTTGATGTTTGCAGAACATCTCACATCTTTGTTGGTTTTCTTTACAGCCTGACACCAACTGTTTTGACCCATCACCACTCTCATCCACCTCGTTTTAGGTTGCAACACAGGCAGTACGTCTGAAACCGGAACACTAAATCAGTGCTCGCATGGTGAATGTGGTGGAGTCGTTACCATGAGACGAGCCCGATGTCTCCCTCAGGAGTTGGTAAAGATAGAAAGTGAGAGAAATGTGGACTCATTGGTTGCCAAGAAACGTGACTGCTGCTGCTGCTAATGTTAACGTGACTATGCAAGTATCTGCAAAAGCAAACTGACAGTGTTTGTTGCTGCCTCACTCCCAGGAGCACATGTCTAAATCACTGGATGACACTGAGCTCCTCACACAAAGCACTGAGGGAGTAAGGCAGTGACACACAGGGCAGTCATTGGGCAACTTCAATGGGCAGCAACCAGCTCAGACCCTGTTGCAAGTGGTTTACACGTGAAAATATGTTGCTGGCACTAAGATGATCGTCACATTAGAACTGAGGCCGGTTTCAATCACAGGAGTCAAAATCAGATGCAGTGAGACGTTCGCTGTGAGCGAGCAGTGCAGCTCGACCACGGAGCAGCACGCTGAGTGCAGCTTTGTTCATGGTGCAATCATCCTCTTTGGCTAATGAGTGACACAATCACATTGCTAATTTAATCAGACCATAGATCATCAGGAAACGTTTGAACATATTTTTCACTGACCCCTGCTGCTGGGGGGGGCGTTGCACAACCGCAACTTTTCTATCATCCTCTTAAGAGTTTGGGAGGGGTGAAGGACTGGGGAAGGGGGGGGTCTCCCCGTCAGAAACCCACGCATTTTTGTCGTTTGCCATCCCGTTGCGGCCAAACTGCCAAACATTGAAGAGGCTCTGCCCGGTATGACGTGGTTTGGACGCAGGGAGGTGGAAAAGACCTCAACTGGCTTTTCTTTCCACACTTCTGGGCCCTAAAAATCCAGCGCCTGGCTTCATTTGTGTCTGAACAAAAACATGATGGAACATTGGACATTGGCGCGTTAAGTTATTCATAAACTGAGGAACAACGAGCCAGTAAACGTTAGAGAACGGCGTTCCCAGTGCTGAATCACCTGCTTGTTTTGGAAAAATAATTGGAAGAAAGAAATGAAGAAATGTTACTGGACTTCTTTGTGCTTTGGAGCCTGTTCGCACACCCCCTCTCACCATACGTGCACTTGTGACTGCCGTTTTATAACGTGCGTCTTGATGAAGCATCATAAAACATTAAAAATAGTCCCTATGACCTCAAGCTGAATCCAGACTGCGACTGGCCTCATGGGACGTTAAGTAATCTTCAACCTTTGTTTGGGACCAGAAAATCTGCAAAAGTGTTTCGGCACAGCTGACAGAGGCCTGAAAGTATGCAGCGATAAAGTGTCATAATCCTGCTTTTGTCACTGCCTGAGAATGAAATGTGACGTTTTGGAAGTCAGAAATCTCAGCACCTGGCCATAAAACATGTGAGTCACTGGTACTAGCCAGCCCTGGGCTTTTATTATGGACGATTCGGGCTCTGAGTGAGTAAATATTTCTCTGTTTTCAGGTCGTGGGTGTTGTGGATTGGGATATTTTGATGCTGCTGAGCCTGTCAGAGGAGCGGGGGCCCCTCCCCGCCACCTTCCCTACTCTTTATAACAGTCAGACTTCCTGTCTCCCATCAATGTTCTCCTTTTTTCTCGTCCGCTGTGACGGAATCCCCTGCTCTGTTTCCTGTTGTGAACACACGTTGCTTGGTTACGGAGGGAGGAGTTTTCAGAGCAGAGGGAGGCCGGGAGGTTCATTCTCTCTCCCTAACGGACCCAGAGTCCGCATGAAGCTCAGACACAGCACTGAGCAACAATTCCCAGAGGCAAAGAGCACTTTGTCGTCTCTTGGCTGTTGGCAACGGTTCCACAGGTCCCACGTTCCCAAGGTCCTTTACATAAGTCAAGAATAGAGCTTGTGTGGTTACCATGGACACGTTTGTAGCTACGATACAAACTGAGGTAGATCTGTGAAACAACCTGCTGACACAACATGATTCATGTCTGAAAAACATCCTTACAAGCACTTTCAGAGGTTTTAACAGCCCCAAAAAAGGAAAAACACCTTACCGGGGTCCATGCATCTTTAAGGAAAAAAAACAAATTTGTTTTCAGAGTAAAAGTGATTCAGACATCAGCAGCGAAGCAAAAAAGCAGCTGAGAGAAGCACAATTACAGGAAATGTTCATTAAAGTGCAAGAAAAGAAGGTTTTATTTATTCTGGGCAGTAACACTGAAAGAAATGTGGCTTTCTGTAGGAACACCAAGTCACCAGCCCAGGATACAGTGTTTGGAAAGCTGTCTGGAGTCGTTGCAGGGATGAAGATGAAGATGTCGTTTGCAGTTTGGAAATGCCAGTAGAAGATACAGGACCTGTTGTGATATAGTATTTTGGGTATGGAGCATAGTTTGGAATGTTTTCCCAACAGAACTCCTGGAATGAAGAGTTGTTTCGTTTTTTTTGTTTTGTTTTTTCAAAGTCATCTCCCAGATCGAGCCAGTGAGGGAATATTATTACCGGTAACTTTATCTCCACTGGTTGCCGTCTCTTAATTCAAACATCGTGCTGTAGAATTTTCTAACAAGCCCAGTCAGATGGAATATGGCAACAGAAACCACTTAGCCCCTTAGTAACAAGATAGCATAATGGCATAATGGCAGGTCTCCTTCCAGCATATAAAAAAGCAAAAACAAGCGAAAAAAAATACTGATTCGACAAATGTTCCTTGTATCTGAAATTTCTGCTGCATAAGTGTTATGTACGGCACCTATGGGCTGGGTAAAATCTAGTTTGTACTATGGGCTGGATAAAATCTCGTTTAGAAAAGAAGTTTCATCCTAGAGGGCTTCGAATTACGCACGTAACCAAGTCATTCTTTATGACAGATGACAATTTGTTGAACCAACATATGGGACATGAGGTTATAACTTAACTCGACTTCCACCTCGACAACGTAACGGCTCCACTGCCGTTAAATCCCACTTCTGGACAGAGGAGCACGTTCAGCCAGAGACTCATCAGTGTCCAGTGCTCCAGTGAACGCCACAGGAAATCGTTTCTTCCTGTGGCCATCACACTGTACAATTCCTCCCCCGCCTCCCTCTGGGCCTCATGTGTTATTTGTTCCTATGTATTTGTTGTTCTTGTATCTATATTCCACTGGTGCTGATTATGGTTGTGGGTCTTCTAATCTTTTCTGTACTGAGAGCGACCGTAACTAGGCAAAATAATTTCCCTCTGGGATTAATTACGAGTTTTGAATCTTTGAATCTTCAAAACAACCCTCTGGATTTCACATATTTATAGAACTGCATCAGACATATCTGTATAATCCCTCTGATTAATCTGCTGTAAAAGTAACTCGAGCCGGCTACTGTAGCTCAACGTAAGCAAAGACAGCACTGCTCATACCAGAAAGAAAGCGCTCTTAGGCGACGAGTCTAAGAACGTTTACAGTAATAAACTTCTGAGAGGTGAGAATAAAGGTTGGACCACTGAGTGGGCCGCAGCCTTCAGATAAAAACTCCTCTCACGCGAGTGGGGTCAGCCGCAGAATGTTTAGCAGGAGCAGATACGATAGATGCGTTGAGTGGGTAAAAGCAGCTTCACAGCACATCAGGTCAGTTTGAAAATGCAGCAGGTAAGTTAGAGTTAGGGACAGTACGTCCACAGCCTGACGCCCTCAGCGAGACCTCGATCGTGGAAAACATCACTAACGCCTCGAAGAGCTGACAGGTTCAAGCAACTGAGGAAATGTTTGGCTTTGCATCTTTATTTCATTCACTTCTAGTCCTCAAAGAACTAAGTAATTACAATCTTATTTGATTTCTTAACATTTCCCAACAGGGTTCTGTATAAAAAGAAAACCCAGACTGATCCCATGTTTCATCAGAAACCATAAATTAATGCTCAATCTCAGAATGAAAGTCACGCCAACAAAGACACACTGTCCTCTATTAGCACGATAAATCACCGGTCACATGAACATTTTTCAGTCCATCAAAACTGCTCGTGCACATGACAGCGATCTCCCACAAACTGTAGGAACAGTGAATCCCTACTTTCCCTCGTACGGATGCTCATCCACAGCGTGAAAATAGAAACATGGAAGAGAACATTTCTTAACATGTAGGAGCCACTGGACCATCACATTCATCACTGGATCACTCTGCATCCGGAAAGTACTTCCTCCCCGGCAAGAAATTATTAACACATTGTCTGTGTGCTCAGAGGCTGCCTTAGATCACATGGTAATCTAGGTTTTTACAGTGTACAACACAAAGTCCCAACACAAAGTCTGGCTTCCTTGTACAAAGTATCACTCTGATGCCTGACAAAAACTCCCATTGTGTGATAATTAGACATGTGCAATAAGTATTTTTAAAAAAGGTTTGAGCATGCCATTGAAGTACAGTTTTAAGAAATAAATAAACTACGTCAACCATTATCAATGTTCTGCTTTTCTGCTTAAGTTGGTCATGAAGGCGTTCTGACCTTCACCAAAGGAAGCTGTGAAATGAATCCTAAACATTTGACTGAGCTAAGGCAAACCATCAAGTGAAATCTATTAGAAGCACATACATATGGCCTTTGTTAATATGCGAGACGTCGGTGAAGATCAGGTCATTTTTATGATCCATTCATGAAGGAAACCGCAAATAATTCAATTCCAAGATACAACGTGTCTTTAAATGTAACTCCTAAAATGAATATAATGTTTTTTTTAATGTCAGTTTACAATCAAAGGTTTGAGAGCACAAACTCTGATGTGACTAAAGTGTTAAAGTGCTGTACATTACTGCACAGTAGAGTCATGATGCCATTGGTAGGACGATGTCTCTCACTTGAATCTTTCACAATCTTTAGTCTCTGCCTCCATCTTGTGGCCACAGAGGGTTTCATTCACAGAAACGGCAAACTCTTTGGCATCGGTTGTTTCTTTTTATCATTTATTAATCAATAACAGTGTAACAAATAAAAGAAACTGCAGCGTAGGACATGGAAATCAAAAGAAGAACACATTTACCAAATACGGATTTGAACGTTACACACAGGAACCACAGGTTTCATTTGGAAACATTTGGAATAGAAACAAAAACCACCAATTCAAACCCTCGATGCAAGTTATGCAGTTAAAGTCTTCCCCAAATACCTACGTCCACTACTTTTCTTTTTTCTGACGGTGTAGCTACACTTCCAGTTTGAGCCAATTAATCCAGCTACGTTTAAGAACCTGAGTTTCACTGACTGGTGAATCTGAAACAACAGACAAACCTAAATAAACATAGCTAAACCGCACCCTGTTCACTCCACTGCACATTTAAGAAGCCAGTTCAACTTTCCTCGATCCCCCAATGTGCTCAACATGCACAAGATTTACACTCAATAGACTGAATGATAAAACTCATTCCTCCTTAAGAAGAGCTGCATGACATGGTTCACTACACGCCAAAGTCACACAGAAGCCCAGAGGAGGCCTGAAAAGTAGCTTTTACCTTCAGAGACAACAGGAACAGCGACAGGATTCGGATCTGGCTGCAGAGCTGATTGTTTTAACGCCCGCCGCTGCGGGTCGCAGCTTGGGTACATTAACATACGTAGAAACGAGGCACAAAGCGAGCTCCCACACACCGACATCAAGATGTGTGTAGTATAATAATAATAATGCTGAGTAGTGTGTAATGTATATTAATGCTGATCTGGAGTGCTGGTTATACTACATAGATGATGGGTTGTCTTAGAAATGTAAAAAATAAATAGCAGCAACTGCACAGAAATTCAGTTTGAAGTGCGCCTCTGGAGGTTTCTCAGCATTTTCCTTTCTGAATGTCACTTCTGGTTAATGCACATTCATAGAACAGAAGTGGGGGCAGCGCCGTCAACGCTGCTAGTAAAGGCTTTATTTATAACACCATAAAGTAAAGAATCGTTTCCAGAGTCCACATATAAAAATTTAAACTAATGCACCCAAACTGTATAAAATGACACTTGCAGCTGACTTTTCTTCACACGCTTTGAAACAGGGGAATGCAGACTGACCCTTCCCGACAAAACAGGGTCGTGTGCTTCAGGCCTTCTGCCCTAAATGTAATTACTCATAACATTTCAATCTTTTGTGCAGCAACATCCATCCTTCTGCAGGCTTTCATTGTGTGCTTCGTATTTTCAAGTAATCCCAAGTCTCAGTGAGATGAAGCCAAAGAATAATCACTTTGTTTTCCTCCTTTTTGGATTGATCCAGTGGTTCGGTACCTCCCACGGGTCCATCAGTCCGTCACAGAGGATCACAGAGTAAAAAAGTGCTGAAGAAGCTCAAAGAAGCACTAAAATGATCCACACTGGGCTCACGAGGACAGTTTGGAGTAGCTCGGTGGTGAGAACTTGCGCTTCAGGTATTTGATTATGTAAAGAGGAAGACAGCTGACCAGCGTGATGGCGGACACCTTCCACAGGAAAGGCAGAGTCGTGATGAACAACAAGTCTGGGAAAACATACACGCAACATTATGTTAAGACGTGACGAAAGGCACTCGGTGACGTGATGCAAGCGTCAGAGATAAAACATCAACGGCTGCATTACAGCTTGATGATGTTGGTATGTGTATTTGTTACAGCATCAAAATGACAAACAATGAAACAGACGATGAGAGACAACGAAGATCGGCATGTGACACTCAAAATGAAAGAGGCGACGACGTGACACACCACACGGCGAGATGGATCAGGGAGTGAGGAAGTTCATTTACAGGCTCCACACCTACCAAGGTAAGCTCCAAAAGACACTCGGCCTATGCCTGTTGCCAACACACAGAAAGAAGCAAGAGAAGTGCAGCAGAGAGAGAGAGAGTGAGCGCAGTACACAAACATAGCAGTGAAGAGGGAGGGAGAACGGGAAGCAACAGAGCTGAGAGCAGCACTCGTTTGAGGCGTTTAAATCCATTAGTTGATCCACAGAAAAACAGATAATGGACGCAATTATCGATTAAAAGTAACACTTAAAAAATTAATTAATTACTAAGCTTTCGATGGTTGTTTCATTTTCTGGTTCTGAGAAATTATACAGAGATTTTTTTATTACTGTCTCTCAATGAAACAAGGAAATAATCAGGCTGATAATAAGAGGAAGACAAAACAATGCTGCTTCTTACTAAATCATAAAGATGAAACCTACCAAAGTACTCGTTGAGGAAGGCGAGAGAGGCGAGGTAACAGCCAAGACTGAAGAACTCGGCCACCACCATGAGCCAGTGCCAGGTCCGAATCGTCAGCGCCACCATCAGCAGCTCGGTCAGGATGAGCGCCGTGAAGGAGATCGCGACCACATGCACGAACTCGGACTCGAACAGCACCAGCGCGCCGTACATGAGGATGCCACCTGGTGGCGCCAGAGGAAACAGAATCGACCGCATGACACCGGACCGTTTCAATTATTCGTTGGAAGGGTTGGAACAAGTCAAACCAGGACACACGTCAGCATTTTCCTCATTAGTTTTTTCTTCAGCTTGAAACACGGAGTTGAGGATTTATGTGTCCAGAGATAAGGACTGATTTAATAACATCATTCACCAAGGTAAAGGTGCACAATGTGCTCCAGTGTGTCTCACCCTGGCAGACGTCTGTAGGCGTCCAGACACTCACTCATCTTCGGCGCCTACTGTATCTTGATAGCCTTTCGTTTTATTATAAACCTACACAAATTGAGCTTAATGGCCTATAACAGATCACATAATGGCTTTTTCATCCAGCGCATTCCAGCGAGTCAAACGCTAATAAATTAAGCTAGTCTGGTGCTTAATATTTCCCTCCTGTACTGTTGTCCTCTCATATCATCTTCACGTTTCCTTTTGTTTCCACAGACATGGCATTGGCCTTTAATTAAAAAACCTCAAGCTGTCAGGAAGTCATGCTCGAGCGGGAACATGGATCTTTCTCACACGCTGCATGGCTTAGTGATTACAGAAATATCGATTTACCGGACAGACAAAAGCCTGCATGTGAAAGTGTACGGTGGCTGGAAACCTAAGATACTGAGAAACTGTCTGAGAGTTTGAAGAGGCCCAGGGACCCTGGTATTAGGCACAGTAGAAATGATGAAATGGTGGTTGAAGAGTTGCTCTGACAGCAGGGATTCTTCAAAGTAACTGTCAGGTTTTTAGTTGCTATATCTAACTTTCAGAATGAGCCTGTGCCTCTTACCTTGATAGATACTGATCAGAACCCAAATGAGGAAAGTCTTGAATGATAACGAGCGTCCCTGAAAGACACAAGCATCATCCGTGAGTGCTACATGCTGTAGTTCTTAGGTTTCACAGTGTGAAAGTTAAGAGAAAATATATCTTTCCTAACGTACCTTGGTGAGGTCTTTATAAAGCTCCGGGTAGAGCAGAGCCATCTCTGGCTTCACGTCCTGGTCCAGAACCAACGAGAACACTGGGAACATGGTGTAGATGGTGGCATACCTGCACAACACAGTCATGGCACAGAAATGAATAGTTTCTGTGTCATGGATCTATTCAAGATTCAGATTCAAGATTCAAGATTCAAAACACTTTATTAATCCCAGAGGGAAATTGTTTGCCATGAATACAGGCTCATTATAGAAAAATTAGAAGACCCACAACCATAAATAGCACCAATAAAAAATAAATATAGAAATAACAAAAATAAAAGCCCAATAAACCTAAACAACAACATGATAACATCCATCACTGTGGTTGTTGAAACCCTCTCCCCTTACTGAGGGAAGCAGGGGAGGAAT
>JAUMTR010000003.1:3096619-3111373 GCA_032270685.1 Microctenopoma stevenorrisi
GCCAGGACACTGTGTAGGGGGTGGGAGGGATTGTCCAGGATTGAGAGGAGTTTGGAGAGCGTCCTCCTCTCAGCTACTGTGTGTAGAGGGTCCAGGTCAAACGTTTGTTTTAGCGAAATAGCTAAAAAGCCTTACTGGATGGATTAGAGATACTTATCAAAGTAAGTGATAACCAAGGAAAAGTCACGTACCCAACCATGAGGAACCCCTGGTACAAGGGAACCGAGGCAAAGAAGAAGATGGAGGAAAACACAGCCTGAGGACGGAAAGAAAAAGCAGAATCAGGTTAAACTAAAGAACTTTCTGCTCAAGAATACGAAGATTGAAACATCTAAAATAACACATCAGCAAATCATTTTCTGTTGAACAACAAGGTGATGCTCATGCATGATTCAGCCGAACACGTACCTGCATGGTGGAGATAATCATGCCTCTGTGCATGACAAACTGTCCGAGCGCTGCAGAGCGCTTGTAGCTGTTCCTGCCATGAACCATGAGCAAACGACCAATATGCTTAAACTGGGTGATGGAGAAGTCTGCAGCCAGAGACGCCTGCTTCCCTTCCTGTTTGAGGAAACACAAAAAAGCATTTTACACTCACGCTGTGCAAAATTGACCTCATCGTTTAGTCAGACAGATTTGAGTGGAGGGATTTTTAGGTTTATGCAGAATACGCTTTACCTTTCCTTCAATTCCAATGCCACAGTCTGCAGCCTGGATCATGCTAACGTCATTTCCCCCATCGCCTGGAACGAAACAGTAAAAGCACATTCAAAAAGAGTGAAATGAGGTTTTACACTACAGTATGGTAAAGGGATGCTCCTCTCACTGAGCTTTGGCTGCCATCTTGTGGATGAAAGAAGAAGAGCTAGTTAACTATGTTTCCAGCACTTTGCTTAACATGCTTGTTGTTAAAAAGACACATTCAGTAACTGGCTTCGTTTGCTGCCTGTGGACCGGTGTAACTGCCAAATGTCAGGGAACACTCACCTATGGCACAGGTTCTGTTGGCCGTGTGCTGCTGCAGAAGTTTGACGATCTGGGCCTTCTGAGTTGGGGAGCAGCGGCAGCAGACAACTGCGGGACACTGACAAGCCAGCTCCACAAACTCATGCTCATAATACCTCAAACAAACCTGCAACAGCACAAAGAGAAAAACATAAAAACACTGTGGCTCACTAATACGGAAACAATTCTTGGGTGGGTTTTTTTTTGGGAATTCTGAATCCTTCCAAGGCGAATATTAGCTTTGGCTGAGAGGTGCCTTTTGTTCTCTCATCACGTTTGGCTGCGTCCTCTTCATCACGTGTTGCATAAGGAAATGTCACTGTGTGTTGTTGTAGTACCTCCAAGGAGTCTCCAGAGATGACTAAAGCACAGTCATGTTTCCTTCTGAAGGCGTTGAGCTCCAGATGGGCTTCTCCTCTGTTGGAGACCTGCTCGAGAGCCACGCAGCACAATTAGCCACACGAACATTTAGGGCTTTTAGTTACGTCCCATTAAGGAGGTTCATTATGAGACAGGTAAAACGGCGTACCGGTTTGAAGACGTGAATGTCTTGGTTTCTGGAGACCAAATGGGAGCTTTTGGCGATGCACGTAGCCGTCTCAAGCTTGTCCCCCGTCAACATCCAGATCTGAGCCGAAGCAGAATAGATCAAGTTCTATTTAAAATATATCCCCACATCCAAAGTTTGACCGTGATGATAACATGAGCTATTTCCTGCTTGAGTTACAGAATCTTCAAAATAATTTTTGTTATGCTTGTGAATAACAATCTTAATCGCTACTGATGTGTTTAGGGTCATACTCGTCTCCCTAACATTAGCCTGGAGGACGGCGCTACATTTCTGTGCCAACCTTGATGCCAGCGTTTCTCAGCAGCTCCAGCGTGGGCCTGACATCTGCCTGTAGCTGGTCCTCCACACCAGTTAGACACAGAAGCTCCATCTCCCTCTCCAGGCTCTCTAGCACTGCTGCAACCTTTAGGGCCCGGTCATGGATACTCAGCTTCGCCTGGTTGTAGCGGTTCTGCACAGAGAGACATGAGGAGGAAACTGTGAGCTGCAGAAGACCAGACGACAGAGCAGTGAACTTGATTAGGCTTCACCTAATTAAAACACTTTATTATATTTATAGTTATTGAGACAACTACAAAAGGGATAAGTGAATAAAAGGCCGTGAGGAGAACAGGATGAAACTTGGGATCATATTGTTTATTCATACCTCAAAGTCCTGATACTGCTCCTCAGACAGAGCTTTCTTGGCCACCACCAGCGTCCTCAGGCCTTCTCTGGCCATGTTTCCACACTGGCAAAACAAAAGTAATGTGAGTAAACAGAAACAAGCACATCTTTTTACTTCTACACAGCATTTGAAATGCTTGTGTATGAGATCACGTCATTACCCTGAGACAAATCTAGACCAAATATAGGGCAGATCGTCCCTTCTATTAGAGCAGCTGCTGAATAAATACACCATGTCAATTGCAGCATATTGTTACCAACACCAAAAGAAATCAATATTAAATAACATAGCCTCTGGTAGAATTGAGAGGACACAGTAAAACAAAGGGATGGATGGCAGTTTTGTTTTTGATATGACACACCAATGGGATGAATCTGTCCTGTTGATTGGTTTATTGACGAGCAGAGTGACCGTAGCACTGGCTGATCATTAGCACCATTGTTCAAGAATATGACATACTGTAATTACTTCAACTTTATCTAGGTCACTAATTAAATGTAAAACTGCCCCCAGTGCTAAATGACTCAATAATGCCAATATAATTATGAACATACGCACACAAGACCTTCAACCACCAGACGGGTGGAGACTCGGCTGGCTATTGGACTAAAAACATCATCGCTCGGCAACTAGTCATGTACTTCGCCGTCGTCTATGTTTATTCGTTTTATAAGAGTTTTGAAGTTATATATATATTTCAAGTATCTTTGTGTCTTTTTACTTAAACGAGCAACTGATATGTTCTTTGAACTGTGCAAACAAACGAATCACGGTTTGTTCAGGCATCGTTCAGTCCAGGTCTTTACCTCTTCTTCCAACCAATCATTATACTGGACAATGCTCGCCATGGCAACATCAGCGCCCTTCATATAGAAAGTGATCTCTCCTGTAGTCTCCTCCTAAATCAAAAAGACAAATTAATTCGGAGACCACCGAAGGCTGCCTGAAACACTTAACAACAGGAAGACCACACAGACGGCAGCATCCACGTATAATATTGTCATACACAGAGCCCACACCCTGACGATGATGCCCATTCTTTTGCTCTCGGAGGTGAAGGGGAAGATCTGCAGGATGTAGAAGGAGAGAATCTGTCCTGAAGGAGTCTTCAGCTGCAGGGAGGTCAGGTCTCTGTTCACCAGGGTCAGGCCGACGCTCTCTGTCCACTGCACCAGCGCCACCTGAGAACAACACACACAGATTGCTCTTATGAAGATGTAAAACGGATGCATATTAACTTTATAGAACTGACATCACAAAAAAGGCATTAATTACAGAGAGAAGGTTTTTTTCAACCATATTGTAGCACAAAACTTGATAAATTAATAAAGTTACAGATACAAAAAAGCGGAGTAAATGTAAAGAAATGCTTCAGAGACAAGGCATGAGAGAGTTACGGTATCTCCGGAGCCGCTCAGCTCTTCTCATTCAGCTCTAGATAAGTGTTTTTCTGTTTCTCTTTCCTCTTTTTCTCCTCAGCAGGAACTGCGGCCCCCGAGTGAGCGTTCAGCTGCACACGACTCATTCTCAATGGCTTCATTTTCAATTTGCTCACTCAAAGGTTGTTATTATACTCTGACCTACAAATTGGAACTTCCTGTTAATACCCCATCATTTCTCCCGCTCCCCCTTTGAGCTCCGTAAAAAAGGGCTGCCTATATTTACTTAACACACATCTGTGTGTCATTATCCTGGTGTGTGTGTGTGTGTGTGCGTGCTTATACATACACACACACACACACACACACACACACACACACACACACACACACCATGTGTCGATGTTCCTCCTCTACCTCTTCAATCTATTTTATCAGCTCTAGAAACAATTTAAAGCTTTGTCAACTTTGATACAGGCTGCATGTGAATCATGCTCCGACAGTAATAGAAAAGACTGCTGACTAGTTTACGACAACAGCAGACTGGTTCAAACAACCCGGTGAATCATTTCAGCTGTGTTTACAACGTTCTAGTGACCATGTAAATCACAGTGGCAGCGCTGACCTTAAATTAACAGAACACATAATCCCAAAAAAAAGAAGCTCAACCTCTAAGATATCATCTCTGATGTTATCATCTTTATATTCTAGTTCTACTTAGCTTTGATGCGGTTATTCTCCTGAATGCCATAAAGCTTCGTCCCTGGTTACGTGGCCTCGTGCTGGGTCAGTTGTTTCACATGTAGTTTAATGGCTGTTTATTTATTGGTATCACCTTATTACAGTAGAAGCAGTATATAGACTGGGTTACATATATCACACGCTTAGTTGTCCTATACGCATCCAGATTAAAATTGACAATGCATCGACGCAGCGCACCAGCAACAGATCCAGTTCAGTTTATCGGACAGATCATCCCCTCTATGTTAATTCTCTCTACTAAACGTATCATCTAGAACATGCTCGAGTAGAAATGTAACATTATTAGATGAACACCTGTAACTGAACTATGTGTACACGTCACGTTTTTCATTTGAATGGTCAGAAATACGGCCTCTAATTGCACTGGGCCATTATCACGTCAAATATAACCTGTTGGCATCTTTCTGTTAATGTGGGCAATGATAAGATTAAAGCATTGTAACCGTTTGAATGTCAGGCCTGGAGAAATGATCATTTATCTGCGAATTAGGATCCCGCTAGTTGCATCCAATTAGAAATGAAAGAATGATAAAGCAGCAACTCTCCTGGGCACCGCATTGATTAAAGTCTACAATCAAATGCTCTTAACTGAAATTATAAGGGTCAAAGGTTACAAGTGGACTCCAATTACAGGACAACTGACCAACAGGTCAGGAGACCCCTCCTCTGAGCTCAGCAGTTGGCCCACTTCATCTTTTTAATGACGCCTCATTACATTAGAAAGGCCGGAGAGAGAGCCCGGGCCAAACAAACTATCACTAACCGCGCTGTGACAGCCAGGATCGGAATGATCGGGGTTATAAGAGACACAGAATGAACACAGAATATAGTAGAAGGGGAAGCGAGCGCTCCACCAACAATCACAGACCGCCACCTCTCATCGTCTCCGAGAGAAAATTAAATATTGATCAATCCGAGCAGTGTGAAGCAAAGGGGAGAGAGACGAGATGGAAGACCGAGATTTATCTTTGGACACCTTTTTATCTTCTTTTTGATTGCTAGACTTGGCTGGGATTCGACGCGATCCCACAAAGGCTTCACGGAGCCTCACGCCGCGGGTGATAAACATGTCAACAGTGTTTAACGGGGGGGTGTATGGAAGATGAAATCTCCTTCAATATATACGTTTAAGCAAACACTCACTTTAACTTTCACTCATCAAAATATGTGCTCGTGCCCCCAACCATTTAATTATCATCTGCATTCATCATTAATGGGTTCGGTCATCAGACAGAGCTGTACTCAGAAGGCTTAAAAGTCATAAAAGCTCCAGGCAGACGAAACAATGCTATGTCTCTGGGAATTTGTTGTTGTGCCGCATTCTTTCTTTAGTTTGAGCAGTAAATTCACGTGACACAGATACAGACAATAAAAACAGCTTGACCTCTTCCAGGAGGCCGTGACCTACGGCGCCCAGGCCATGAAATTACTATTGTGGAAAAAGGATTCTTTAGGATCATACATAAATGTTAAGAAAGAGGGAATGTGAAGAGAGAGAGAGAGAGAGAGTTTGTTCCTGAGAAATTCCAATGATTCTTCTTACAAAAAAAACTAAAAAAGAAAACTGTTTATACTATATTTTAATGTTGCTGTTCTCCGTATTAAATATGACTAAAAAAGGAATCTGAGTAATGAAGGATCACACAACTCACCCTTATAAAAATTCGAAACCACCCATTGTTAACAAAATGTATCCGACATGTTCGGAAATACGTGAAAAGCAAAACTTCTCTTTGAGCATTTCTTCAAGCAGAACAGTCGACTTGTGCAGGAAGTGAAATACACTTAATATAAGAAGTGGGCCCCCCCAACAGAACATATTTCCCCTGTTATTTAATCTGCTACTACAGCTATTACTATTTCAGGTCTACCTCGTCCGGACTGGAGGCCTGGTAGGTGCGGTTGTCGTCACTGAAGTCCTGGTCAGCTTCAGCAGACTCCGTCTCTCCGTTCACGCTGGCATGTGACTCGTAGACTGGCGTGACATTGTGGCACAAGGCGATGGCCTTCACCGCCTCGTGGATGCGACTGATGACGCTCTTGCGGACCTTTGGGCCCGATGTTGTGGCCTTCCAGGATGAAGCAGATCCACCGGTGCCACTACTGGAGGCCTGAGAGCTCACCTGATTAAAAACAAGTAGAGGATTCTACACACTGTATGCTGCGACTTGAAATAGATGAACTCTAGCTATTTACCTCTGCATCTCCACTATATCATTGACTCATTTGCTTATAGTGGTAAGCAGCAAGTGTTGGGCTTCTCCTGCTTTACCACAGCTATACGGTTCCTGCCCACAGTAGGTTAGATCTAATCCTACACTTGCAATCCAGTCTGACACCTCTCTTCCAGCTAAGTGACACAGTGAGAGGAAGTGTTGTATCACCATCTTTATCGTGTCATATCTGGTTCGAGGGCCTTTTATGTGTTCCACTGCTCTGACATCAACCATCAATTTAACTGGCTGGTGACTAGCGAGTAGGCAGACAGCCCACTGTGCCAGCCGCCTTTGACAGGGGCGATGCGCTCTACTGAAGCATTTGATTTTGGCTTATTATTAACCTTCTATCCTGCCAGACGGAGAAGGAGGGGCGATGGGGAGTACAGTGAGGACACACGATGACAACCTTCATCAGGAGTGACAGAGTGATCTATAGAGAGGTCTTTCCAAATGTAGTGTCCGGGGCAGATGTAAAGGATGTTTACTCAATACTAGACCCTGGATACTAAATAACTGCTCAATGCTCTGCTCATGTAGTCTATTTTTAGTTCAATATCAAATCGAACATCATGTACATATGATGTAAAACACTTAACACTTAATAGCACGGTCAAAAATAGTATTTGCTGAGAATATGTAAAGATTATTCCTGCTCTGTGTTTATACTTGTTCACAATAAAGACAATATAGTGCTGAAGCAAAGTTAAAAATAACGAGTTAGATGTATTACCACTGATAGTCGTTTCAGATGAGTCGTATTCTGTGTGCCTTATTTTATGTAATTATAAGTGGTGTGGTCTTGGTTGGTGGGCTGTTGGCTGTTAAGATGTCAGTTTGGATTTTGGGATTTATTTTTTTCACCTGACTTAATGAAATATATAAAGTTTAAGATGAAATAAAACGTTTATGTGAGTGACAGCACTGATTTGTCAATAACTTAAACGTGACATTTACAGTAACAGTAGATTTATAATAAGAGTAACGCTTGCTATCCCACTTTGGCTGTGCAGGGCTAAAACATGAGTCATTTTTCATTAGCTGAGATTATACATAAGGGTGTGTGACAGATGGTTTCAGTGTCGAGCAGCTGTTTGGAGTCGACTGAGAGCGAACAATATCATTCTGTCAAACTGCAGCCAGATCTGAGCCACCCAGTGAGGAAAACGCTTACACGTACAGGGAGTCTCTCAGGATACAAAGCAAATGGGCTTCTTTACTCTTATAAAAGTGAATTCAACTGATCTAAAGGGAGGGGCAGAGATACGCAGGAAAAACATGGAATAAAATATGGTACAAGCTGTATTTCAATGTGTCCACTCGCATAGTGAACACCGTATTTACACAGTGTGTGAAATCTCTGTTACTTTGACTGGTTTTGTTCAGTGTTACAAACTGATTTTGCTGTTCACCATTTCACTGGAATGAATGATTGAACGCACATATATCAATCGTCTGAGTTATTTAAAGGGTTTCAGGTTATTTCGCCAGGTGTCTGCCACATGTTCACACCTGTAAAAACCCTGACGATAAACCTGCTTCCCTAACTCTGACTTCAGATTGGAGAGTGAGACTCACGAGTGCGTACGACTGGATTATGTGGCTCTGTATCTCATCCATCGTGTCCGTGCCATAGGATACTGTTCCCAGATGAAGTCGCTTGAAGACCATTTCATTCTGTGTCAGAGTGCCTGTAGTTCAAAAGACCATAGAAGACCTTAAACGACATCATAAATAATATAATCATAAAAAACACTGTGCTCTACTCCCAGAATTCTAGAAATAACACCTGTTTCAGGACAAAAAACATTAACATCTCTCTCTCACACACACACACACACAGAAAAAGCCGTGTTTGTCTTCTGAAGACTGCCTACAATGCATCATGGGACCTGCGGGGTAGTGCGATTACCTTCCCATTGACCTAATCTCATTACCAATATGGACTGCATGTCCTCCCTAACAGGCGAAACACAACATGGCATACAAAGAGACTGAGTGAATGTTTAGACGCTAAAAAAAACAAACTGGTAAAACGAGGGCAACGGGCTTGTTGAATGGATGTCGGCTGCCAGAATGTGTGCTGATAGAGCGTAAAGCTGATTAGACGCCATCTAACTTCCAAAACATTAGAGCCACAGGGTTAACCAATTCTAATGGATTGATTGTTTGTTCCTCTTTCCGCTTTAACTACGAAACCTGGATAAATACGCACTTGAGCTAATCCATTTCTACCTAGATCAGCGTGCTTTGACAAAGAAGCATGTTAGGACCACCGCAGAAGTTTATCACTCCGAGACGCTGCCTAGAATTAGTAAAGAGCAGCCATTTGTTATAAGTGAACCAGACCATGATAACATGAGAGAAGCTGAAGGAGGTTTGAAGAGCATTAGAAAAATCTAAAGATTTGTTTTCAGTGTTTTCCTTCTGTAACACTCGCTGTACCTTTCTATATTACTATGGCTAACATCACGAGCTCTCATGGGAGCATGTGCTTTATCTGCTTACATGCTCCCATCCCGTCACATTGGATGCCCCAGCAGCTAACATCTCTTCTGTGGCACAGGAGGGAAGTACAATCCTTAAAAAAACACAGAAGAGAGGGGACTACTTGAACTCCTACCTGTCTTGTCGGTCAGAAGATACACCAGACGGCCCAGTTCTTCAGGGATCGTGCTGGTTCTCACAACAGTGCCAGGAATGTTTTCGTCTTTTGTGATGATCCAGCCGTAGGCCGACTTTCCCATGTCCAGATTCACACGCAAGCTGCACAACGATGAATAAAGTTCAATTAGAGAAAGAAGCCAGAGTTTTAAATTGTCCCCTTCCCTTATTAGAGAATGAGACAGAGAGAGAGAGAAGTACCTGATGGGGATGATGTAGGAGAAGAGCACGACAAATCGGAAAAGGTTGCGAAACCACGGACCCACAAACCCCTGCAGTGCTACCATGACGACAGACAGAACCACCTGAGCCAGGAACAGGGCCTTGGTGAGGCGGTTCAGCTCCAGATCCAGCAGGCCAACCTATAGTAACAAGAGGTCAGAGGTCAAAAAAGTGTCCTGCTCATTCCCTTCAGGCTGGTTACAGCGAGTGATTTGTAAAATGTGATTTGTAAAGTCCTCTCTGTAGCTTAAGGACAGCTACTTCTTTAAAAGGCACTTAATGTTGTAAGGTCACGCATTGTTTAAGACCAGATTGGAGACAAAGAGTAAATATCTTATTCCTTTTCTAACAAGTCATGCTAGAAAAGACTCTTTGAAACTCTCCCATCTGCTCCCAGAACATTACAATATGCTGCACAGAGGCAACAACAAGGCCAATGAAAGACATTCTGAGCTGCGGGCTTTTATCATGCAAACCATGTGTATAGCATAAATAAGTTCACTGGTGGCACTACTTTGTGGTAAACTACAAACTGCATTATTGTCGCGTTGAACTATTGTCCTTCGATGCAACAGAAGGTCAAAAGGCCTCAACAATAGAGAAAGTTCCCATATTGAGACGGTTTTCTGGAAAAAAAAAAGCAGCTAGAACCAAAAAAAAAAAGAAGGGCTAGAGTTGTCTTTTATTTTTCGAGTGTATCTCCCAGCCAATGGAGCATGTGGGAAAAAGATGTCAAATAAAGAAGTGCCCTTCCCCTTTCTGGCAGAGCTCGTAGCAAAGCCGTGTACACAGAGGGCTTTCATCTCACGTACCACGCTTACAAAAACAGCAGAACATAACATCTCTCCTCACTCAAATAAAGGAACTGCTCTGAAAAGGAGGGGAGGGAGCAAGCGCATATAAAAACCTGAAAAATTCCTCCACTGCCTTAACCCCCACCAAGCCTATTCCCCTGAGGACTGGGAGAGCTGGGAGACCAGTGTGACTGATTTATCAGTTGCCGTTAAACTCCCAGTACCAGAGTGTGGATAAGGGAAGGGTAGGGGGACGGAGAGGGTGGGTATCTCCCCACCCCACTGCCTCACTACATGGTTCATGGTTGAGCTATTGAGAAAAATAGGGGGTTTGGGTGGATTAAAATGAAGAAAAATTAAGACAGAGAGCACAGAGCATGTCTGAAAAGCAAAGGATACCCTTCTGCCTGAACAATGGCTAGTCTAAATTTTCCGAGCCCTGCCAGGGATCAGATGAAGTCATTATTCATTTAGTCAAGGGGGGGGGGGGAGACTCAATTACCTCAACCTAAAGATGCTATCAATGAATAAAAGTGCATATTTTACTCCATTCATGTCTAAGCTTTAAAAGTAAAAGGAATGATTCGATCTGCCTGTGTGGTTTGTATTTTAGCATGTGTGTGAAATCTGATGAAGAGTTAAAGCCCACGGGACATGAATATGCAGCGAGTTAAAACTAAGGAATAGCAGCACTTCAGTGGGGACAGCAGTGTATTTTTTAGTGGCAGTAACGAAGATAAATTCAAGTTTAGTTCTGAGATCTCTGTAAACAACTTTTACTTTCATTTCTACAGAGCAGTGTGCTTCAAACAAACAATCTTTATTGAAGAGCTACTTCTTGTCTAATGACTTTGTTCTGTCTCTTTACCCGGACAAAGGTGCGTCTAACTGCACAGAAACAAAGAGTGAATCTATGTCTGACGCCCTGCCAGATTGATCAAGTGCAGACATTGTCCTGGCTGGTGTCACAACAGATTATATGAGGCCAAAACGTTCTTGCAACTTCAGCCGCACTGTATCGACTTTCGTCCCAATCTCAGGCTCCATATTGGCACTTCTGACATCATCTCCTTGAAATATTGAATTCCTCTCAGCTGTCGAGCGTACACAAAACACTGGCCCCCGCTGTTCGACTGGCCACATCAGCGTTCTTAATAAAAGACACCGGTGTCAAAACTGTGCTGCAGTAGGGAAGGGGCTGTGTTGTGCCACACAGAGGTTTAGATGTGCAGACAGCTGTAGGTGATAACTTTGTGCGCGAAAAGTCAGTGTAAAGCAGTGTAGCCTAGATCCTGCTGATGCTCACCTCTATCAGTTGACCCATGCATATCTTGCTCAGCCATCTTCCAGGTGGAATCAAATTTTCATTAATCTCCTCAATGTTAGGACAAAACACTCAATGGGGATTCTGTGGGATTAACTTTCTGCCGAAAATGTCATTTAACTCCTTGGTTAGTTACAGTAATTTCGCTTTTAGTTAATTAGCAGCTGGCGCTGACCTTTTTGCATTGACAGGACCAACTTTATCTAGAAAGTCATGGTTGAAAAAAATAAAAAACACACCTCTCCACAGTGATTGATTAGTGATTAGAGGCAGGAGGGAAAAAAGGTGGCACGAGGGGGATTAATTAATTCATTCTGTGTGAAGCATTTCATCCTCTGCAGCTTCAAGGAAGGAAGGTTTAAATTCAAGTTTACCTTACAGACCTTTAATATTTTGAAGCTTTACCGTTTTCACATATGCTTGAACTGTTAAAGTGTTACCTAATATACTGTATCATAATCATTTTATATGTCACTTTAAAACGGAATTTACCCTCAACTAGTTAGGAGGGAGTTTATACGAGGGTCTGTCCAAGCTTATGTTCTCATCAGTCCATCAATGGGTCTGATTGTTAAAGCTGTAAGGTACTGCATTGATCAGAACTGGAAACATGCCAAGTCACAGCGACTTTGACCTTCAACCACCAAAATCTAATCAGTTCATCTACGAGTCCAAGTAGATAGATGGCAAGTTTGAAGAAATTATTTTATGTGCATTTACAATAACTAAACGAAAATGAGGGAAGAGTGGCCCTGACCTGTGGCCCACTTCACCCCCTGGTTGTGGCCGGTGCAGAACACTACATTTTTGTGATGTTATCAGCGTGACTTAAGTAGAGCTCAGATGATTAGTTCATCATCAGAACACTAGCTGAAAAAGGTTATTCTGTCATTATCTGGGAATTGGGCCTGGTAGCTCAATAGGTTAAGCGTCAGACTGGGATGTAGGAGGTCGTAGGTTCGAATCCCGTCTGACTCCTAGTTCATCCCCTACCAGGTGTGTCCCTGAGCCAGACACCCAGCGCTAGCTCCTTGTAAGTCGCTTTGGATAAAAGCGTCTGCCAAGTAAATTAAAGTAAAGTAAAGTTAAAGTAATTGTTCTTTTCAGGGTTAGGGTTAGGGTTAGGGTTAGATACACTGTTTTGTTCCAGCTTCCAAACTGTAATGATGTTTGAGTTTATTAAGTCAGTTTTCTGGGCTTTCTACAGTTTTCTAGTGATTCATACACCGAGCTGAACAAAACACTTATAAAGTTATTGGTAATGAATTAAATATAAAATAAAAATATTACCAACACATTCTCTTACCTTCATCCGAATATTAACTGAAACCAAAAACTCTCAAACACATCACATAACTCTTTATCTTTCGTGTTATAACAGAAGTATTCACCTTGTTCTTGGCATAGGACGTGTTTAGTTGGCTTCTGGTCTCTTTGCCCGTGTAGATCACCACCCCTATTACCGTGCCTGCCAAGGAGAGAGACAAGGAAAGTAATGCTGCTCATTAACTGAACCTCACCCCCACCGTCTAATACACACACACACACATACTCATCTTGGTCAAGTAAGATGAACTGCATGAGGGGAAACACAATAAGGCTGAGATGAGACCGTTTTTTCTCATTGCCACTCAAGCCAACAGACAGGAGTTTAATACGCTTAGGCTCTCAGCGCCTTCAGCCACCCTACTGAAGCTCATAAAACCTGATCAATATGCTGCCATTTTTATTTGCCAATTCATTATGGTGGCCTTATTACAAAAGATTAATGGAGCATTAATATTAAATGAGCTTAATGGGAGAGCAAAGACACTAATAAACCTAAATACTGCTCCTGAAATCCCCAAACTATAAAAATACAAAGAAAGTTTTTCAAAAAGGGGCACAACACTAAATGAGAAAAGCCAAGTACAGGAACAGAGAAACAGACGGAAGCAACCAGTTGTTAAAGGGCCTAAGGCAAAAGTGATGAATTGCTCTTTTTGACTTTTAACTTCAGAAATATTGAGCAATGTGACAAATGGTGCGAGGCTCAGCATGCAGAGGGGCTTCAATTTGAATATGCAAGCAACTAATTCTCCTGTCACAGCTGGACTGGGCCCCAAAGAGAGGGACCACACAGTGATCTAGACTAGTTCAAGAGCCCACAACGGCATTGTGGAGGCAATGTCAAGGAGAGGCCTGTGAGAGACAATGACCTGCCCAAGCAGAGGTGATGTAAGGGGTCTAAGTCGAGCGTTCTGTGCCTGTGTATGTGTGTTTGTTCCTCTGGTCAAGGTCAGACCAGAGGGGAGAGTAACACCGCAGATCAATGGTGTGGCCGTCGCTGGGAGCATCACAAACAATATCAACTGACACAACTGTTTCTGTGGGGAATCACTTAGTTGGAGCGAGGCAGCATTACCTCAACTGTGGGTTTCAGGTCAAACACCTGCAAGGTTTCATGCCATGATTCATTTGTGTGAAACCAAGCAGAATCACTAACACCTCAAAGCGCAGTGAGGAGTGAGATAAAATCTAAACAACTACATTTATGTGAACAGAAATTTGTCTCCTCTAATCTATCCTGCTGTGTGCCGATGTGGTGGGTGATGGGGGGTGACATTCAGCAAGGGGCCCTGTCTGGACGGGAACCAGGGTCGTTGAGGTTACACACACTCCCGGCAGCTCCTTTCTTTTTACTTGTTCTTTTTTTTTGGGTGTTGCGGCAGCGTTTAATTGCGAGTATCGGAATGACAGGAATCCTCTCTGTGCAAAAATAAAATCATTCTAAACCGTTACCCGGAGGTAAACATGTCCAGATACTTACCAGAGGCAACGACTGTGCTGGCCCAAAGGGTGTTTTCAATACTCAGACTCTCGTGGATCTGGGGATCTGCGTCTTCCTATAGCAGAAATATAACCTTGTAAAAACACAAGTTCATTTCAGGAGACGGACACATTTTGATTATTATTTTAATTATTTTTATTTAGTTTCAACTTGGAATTCTGCTTTCAGACAACCTAAAGTTGTGGAGTTAATTAAAAAGTAAATAAAGCTGAAGCTAGTATTGTAGGCTGTTTTATTATTTATTCATACTTACAACTGATCAGTCTTTTTTTGTAATGTCTCATGAATAATAAGAAACTAATGTTTATATTTTAGCT